>JAPXFQ010000168.1:0-298812 GCA_028564705.1 Apricaphanius iberus | reverse complement strand
GTTAATAACACTGAAAATGAATGTAAGATGTTAAGGATATCTGTTTTCGTAAAATTAAGTATATTTAAATACTGTAATTTATTTTTACTCTGAGTGATTAAAGGGGCGGGGCTACCTGTGTATTAAGGCTGCGCCGCTGCAGACTGAGCCAGTTGGGTTCTGCAGGTAGCAGAGTCAGTAGTTCCTCTGGACTTTCTGTTTAGCGAATCTTTGAGAAAGTGCTTATGTGGACTTTGGAAGCGAAGTCTGCATTAACTGGAGAAAGTGTGGGATTGTTACAGGGGATTTTTCCCTCCCTTTTTCTTTTTTTTTTTTCCTTGGATCCAAATTGCAATTTTTTGATTCGACCTGGTAAAGGGGGGGTGTAATATAAAGCTGTATCGTTTTCACCTTACTCCGACATCCTTCTGTGGTTCATGTCTCAGTCCGTTTGAGCTGGATATTTTTACCACGGGCCATTGGAGGTGCCTTTGGAACTGATTTCATGGACAGTGCGTGTCAGAAAAAGGGGGGTGGGGGGTGGTTTTTGGGATTATGGCTAGTCGGAGGAAACCAGGTCGACCACCAAAACCAAAGCCGGGACTGAGTTTACAGCAGCAGCAGATGGAGGAGCAAGCTGGAGCTCCAGTGGACACTGGTTCCGAAATACAAACATCTGCTGAGGAGAAAAGGGAGCCTACAGAACATAAAACGGGGACTGAAGGGGAGCTGTACCCAGAGGGTCAAGACGACACGGGAAATGAGGTTGTCACTCTGCTTCAGACCTTCATGAAAGCTCAGCAGAAAAAAGAGGATACATTGATGCAGGTGCTGCAAGACCTGAGGAGGACGGTACAGCCAAATAGGACTGGTTCTGTTGCATCTGTAGATAGTTCCCATTATGGATTACCAACACCATTACCTCGCAGGGACCAGAGGGCGGAGTCGTCATCATCTTCTTCAACGACCACCAACAGGAGGAGGAATCGGCGGCGCAGGGAGTCATGGGGGAGGCGTTCTGACCCAAAACTGCTCCCTTACGAGACAGCGCAGGATATTGAGGATTATTTGCTACGCTTTGAGAGGATTGCCAAAACATGGAAATGGCCAGAGACTGAATGGGCATGCCGTCTGGTGCCACTACTCACAGGTAAAGCTTTAGCAGCATATACGGCTATGGATGAAGACAAAGCTCATTGCTACAAAGAGCTGAAAGCTGCTATATTGACTAAATTTGACGTCTCACCTGAGACCTACCGCCAGTGTTTTCGCGCCGCTAATGGCATCCCTGGAGAAAGCCCTACTGAGGCCTATCACAGGCTGAAAGGACTCTACAGACGTTGGGTTCAACCTGCACAAAAAACCAAAGAACAGATCGGGGAAATCTTTATTTTGGAGCAGTTTCTGCGGATTCTACCAGGCGAGGTGAGGACCTGGGTCATGGAGCATGAACCAAAGGATGGACAGGAGGCGGCAAAACTGGCAACCCAGTTTTTCAATGCTCGGAGGGGAGGACATAAAGCAGAGATCGTCAGGAGCTGTCGACCAACATCGCATAAGATCTACCCAAGAACCAGCACGGAGTTTGGTCGTCGGGATGTACCAGGTGACTCCCGCCGTGAGGGGACTCGACAACAACCCGGTAGGACATTCGTTTGTTATTACTGTCAACAAGTAGGACATAAGGCCTCTGTTTGCCCCTTGCGCAAAGACAAAGTAAGTGGGGCCTGTTATCCTCCCCGGGATGAGGGAGAGAGTTCTGACTTGGACATAACCAAAGCCTAGTATAAACAAATGACTGTGAATGGATGGGTTGTGAATGCCTTATTGGACACTGGTAGCTGCATGTCTCTTATTAATCAGAAAAATGTGCCAATACAATTGGTTGACTTTGGGAGACAAGGGGAGGTGGTGTGTGTTCACGGGGATAAACATGCTTATCCAAAAGTAGATTTAAATGTGATTATTGATGAACAGTCATATTTTATTACGTTTGGTGTTAGTAAGAGTTTACCTGTTGATGCAATTTTGGGTCGTGACTTTCCGGTACTAGGTGACCTGTTAGAAAAAACAGTACCTAAACAGACTCCTCCTCAGTGCAGTGAACCATTATTTGATACACCCCTAGTTTCAGGCCCTGTGCTCACACGCTCCCAAACAAAGGTCCTTCCCTTACCAGACTTAGACGACAGTCTATTTGGGGAGGGTAAATATAAGCCTAGAAAGACTCGTGGCCAACGTCGTTTTGAAAAAAGGTTAGGGGCCCCAACACCTGAACTAGAGACGTTAACCCGGGACATACCATCAGACATTGCGGCCAAACAGCGAGAGGATGAAAGTTTAAGGGAACTGTTCAGGGAAGCTGAAAATGTTAAGGATACGGCAGGCAAGTTGAGCCCTTCTTTCACTGTGGAACAGAATGTCCTTTATAACATTTATAATGATGGTAAACGGCTTGTGGTTCCTTTCAGTTGTAGACCGATTGTGTTGCATTTAGCACATACCATTCCATGGGCAGGACACCTAGGTCGTCACAAAACCTACTTAAGAGTGGGTGCTCGTTTCTATTGGCCGACAATGTACACTGATGTGCGGACATATTGCGCCACTTGTGCCGTTTGTCAAAAAACAGCACCACCACGTCATTCAGACCGAGGCTTATTACATCCCCTACCGATCATCACCACACCCTTTCGAAGGATAGCAATGGATATCGTAGGTCCGCTGACAAAAAGTAGTCGGGGTCATCAGTATATTCTGGTTATTTGCGATTATGCTACCCGGTTTCCTGAAGCATTTCCCTTGCACACTATTACCGCTCCCGCAGTTTTACGGGTTTTGGTACAGTTGTTTTCGAGAGTAGGAATACCAGACGAGATCCTCACCG
Source organism: Apricaphanius iberus (assembly GCA_028564705.1). NCBI lineage: Eukaryota > Metazoa > Chordata > Actinopteri > Cyprinodontiformes > Aphaniidae > Apricaphanius > Apricaphanius iberus. Next base: position 295,946 of record JAPXFQ010000168.1, on the reverse strand, counting down.
ATCAGGGGACCAACTTCACATCAAAATTGATGCGGTTATTCTATGACCAATTAGGCATAGCACCAATCAAAACTACTCCTTACCACCCACAAACCGATGGGTTGGTAGAAAGATTCAACCAAACACTAAAACGCATGTTGCGGAAGTTTGTCCAGGACACAGGCAGGGATTGGGATCGGTGGTTGCCCTTCCTTCTTTTTGCCTACAGAGAGGTGCCACAGGCTTCCACAGGCTTTTCTCCGTTTGAGCTTCTATACGGATGGGATGTCCAAGGGCCCCTCGATCTGCTCAAAAAGACCTGGGAGGCTTCTCCACCTGGTGAAGGAAAAGGAATCATCTTATATGTGATGGAAATGAGAGAGAGGCTAGCAAAGTACCAAGAAATGGCCCGATACAATCTGCAAGAGGCCCAGAAGACACAAAAGACCTGGTACGACCAGCGGGCAAGACACCGTGAGTTCCAACCAGGGCAAGAGGTGTTGTTGTTGCTTCCTACCTCCACAAACCAGTTGGTGGCAAAATGGCAGGGGCCTTACACTATTACCAGGAGGATGGGGCCAGTGACCTATGAGGTGCATCATCCGGATAAAAGAAAGAAGACACAAACTTACCACATCAACTTGTTGAAAGAGTGGAAGAACCTAAACCCTGTTCCTTCATATATGATAACGAAAGGCTCAGAAGATATTGACTGGGAGGGAGCTATTCCGGAGAGGCAAACAAGTAAACCAAAATTGGACCACCTAGAGCCTTCTCAGAGACAGCGGCTAGAGGCCTTGCTTAAAGAAGTTCCATCCCTTTTTGAGGCTACTCCTGGACGAACTACATTGACCCAACATCAAATCCGACTGAAGGAGACAACTCCCATTCGGCAGCGTCCATACCGGGTTCCCCAACAGTTGGTGGAAAAAATGAGGTTGGAAATCCAAGAGATGTTAAAGACGGGCGTCATTGAGCCATCCACCTCTGAATGGTGTAGTCCTGTAGTCATTACTTTCAAGAAGGATGGGTCACTGCGGCTTTGAATGGACTTCAGGAAGCTGAACTCCATCTCAAAATTTGATGCCTACCCCATGCCCAGAGTAGACGACCTGTTGGAGAAAGTGGGTTCAGCCAAATGGATAACCACTTTGGACTTGTGCAAAGGGTATTGGCAGGTACCTTTAGAAGCCGAGAGTCGACCCTACACTGCCTTCAGAGTTCCATCAGGCCTGTATCAATTTACAGTGATGCCTTTTGGGCTGCATGGAGCCCCTGCTACTTTCCAACGAATGATGGATCAGGTTCTCCAAGGCTGTGACCATTGCAGCACCGCCTACCTTGATGATGTGGTAATTTACAGTCGAACCTGGGAGGAACACCTAGAGCACCTGTCCTTGTTCCTGCGGAGGATCCAGCAAGCCGGGTTGACTTTGAACCCCGCCAAATGTATCTGGGCTCGAAAAGAAGTGCGATATTTGGGATACTGCCTAGGTGGAGGACAGATTAGACCACAAGTGGATAAGGTTGCTGCGATCCAAAATTGCCCAAGACCCCGCACCAAGAAAGAGGTGCGTAGTTTCTTGGGAATGGCAGGGTGGTATCGTCGGTTTATACCCCATTTCTCCACCATTGCTGCTCCTCTCACTTCCCTAATCAAGAAAGAAATGAAAAATCCAGTAGTATGGACAGAGGTCTGTGAAACAACATTCACTAGATTAAAGTCCCTATTGTGTAACTCTCCTGTTCTGAAGAGCCCCATTTTTGAACAAAGGTTCCTGTTACAAGTGGATGCCTCGGCGGTAGGATTAGGGGCGGTCCTGCTACAAGGTGACTCCGGAAACGAGCAGCCTGTACTTTACCTCAGCCGTAAGTTGCACCAGCGAGAGACAAGGTATTCCACGATAGAAAAAGAGGGTCTGGCTATTAAGTGGGCACTGGAAAGCCTACGTTATTACCTGTTAGGACGTGAGTTTGACCTAGAAACGGATCATAGGGCCCTAACATGGATTAACTCAATGAAAGATCACAACAGTCGTCTTACACGTTGGTACCTGGCATTGCAGCCCTACCGGTTCAAGATACGTCATCGGGTGGGGCGTACCAATGTAGTGGCAGATTACCTTTCTAGGTTGCCTTACAATTGCAACCTTGGGGAAAGGGGGAATGATGTGATGGGGTAGACCCGTCTCTCCTCTCCAGCGCCCGCACGCAGACAAATATACAAACAGGGCCTGACCGTAGAGTCTTTTTCTTTTCGTTCTCCCTCTGTGTCTCCTTAAACGGCCCTCTACCTCATAGCCGCTTCTTCCATTCCCCACGTTCGGTACGTGTCAAGGGTGCACACTTGAGCACGTTCCTACACCTTAAATTACACAAACATCAAGTCACATCTTACCGGTCTGTGTGTCGGGAGGGCTGCGTGTCTGTCGGCTCGCGGCGCACTTCCGGGTTTCGATACAGAGCGTCAGACTAGGGAGGTATTTATGGGATTATTGTGGAAGTGAGAATTATTTATTTAAGTGATGTTAATAACACTGAAAATGAATGTAAGATGTTAAGGATATCTGTTTTCGTAAAATTAAGTATATTTAAATACTGTAATTTATTTTTACTCTGAGTGATTAAAGGGGCGGGGCTACCTGTGTATTAAGGCTGCGCCGCTGCAGACTGAGCCAGTTGGTGTTTGGAACCACAGAAGTCAGTTGTTCCTGGCCTTTCTGTTTAGCGAATCTTTGTGAAATGTGTTAAGTGGACTTTGGAGCGAAGTCTGATTAACTGGAGAAAGTGGGGATTGTTAAAGGGATTTTTCCCTCATTTTTCTTTTTTTTTTTCCTTGGATCCAAATTGCAATTTTTTGTTCCACCTGGTAAAGGAGGGGTGTAAATAAAGCTGTATCGTCACCTTACTCCGACATCCTTCTGTGGTTCATTCTCAGTCCGTTTGAGCTGGATATATTTACCACGGGCCACTGGAGGTGCCATAGGAACTGATTTCATGACAGTTTCTAAAAAGAAATAAGTTATCAAAATATTAAATTAAAAACAGTAAAACAATTTTATGGCAGATAGTATTGTTAGGTTGTCTCAAATGAAATAATCAAATTACCTGAGTAAAATACTTACTTTGAGTAGCTTATTGAATTGAGTAAACTTTGTATCTAAATATTTGTGGCAATTTCAATAAAAATACTTTCAATAAAATACAGTAGTTTCAAGTTTGCTTAGATTTCATACCTGGCTTGTTTATTTGGTTGTTTTCTTCCCTTCTTTTGTAGCTCCGTCATTGTATATGTTAATGTTTATTGCAAAATTCAGGATGCAAAAGAAACACCGTATTTTGTAGAAAAATGTCTCTCTAGTATAAGACATCTGGACTTCTTGGAGAATTTTAAAAACTCATTACTGTGCCTTTCATTAGTTTTCAGCAGTTTAGTCAAAATATATTTGATTTCAGTGACTTACATGTGAATATATATTTTTTTACTTAAATTTTTGTCCTTGTGTGTCTATTCCTATTAGGGAGTTTGGACGATGGAAGGTGAACAACCTAGCAGTGGAGAGAAGAGATTTCCTAGAGTCTCAATTACCTTTAACCCCAGAGTTCATCAGAAACATTCGACTTCTGGGCCGCAGGCCTACCACCCAAATGATCACTGACAATCTGATCAAGAAGTATGGAACTCACTTCCTATTGACAGCAACACTTGGAGGTAAAGAAAACTACTATTGCTTTTCTTTACATAGGATAATTGCATTACTAACTCAATGCTGATCTTGACAATAATTGGAGTTTTAATATTTTTGTTGAATACTGCAATGATAACATCCATTTTGGCAAATTCACATTTTCCGAACGTTTTTTTTTATTTGGCATTAAGACAATTCCAACACTTCCCTCAGCTTGTTAGCATAGTTGATATTATCAGCAGTTTCAGGTTTGACATTTATTTTGTTAAATTTGAAGTTGTTAAGAATCCAAAGTGTGAAGGCTTAATAAATAATAACCAATAAATATAATATTGTGAAAGGTTTATATGTTAATAGTGCACACTACGATGTTGTAAAGATGTGACAACATTGGTTGGCTGTAGTTTACATATTCTGTGATGAATCCAACATAATTTCCTTTGAAGACTTGAAGTTAGTTGCTAACCCTTTTCCTTGGGCGAACGTAAAAAAAAGTGTTTTGGTATGTTGCTTTGTTTTTGTTTTATTTTGTAGACACTGAACCCTGTGTGGTTCCTTTTTTAACTTAGAGTTTCACTGAAATTCCATCAATAATGCAAATTGCAAAGAAAGTGGATGCTGTAGTCTTTAATATATGCTTTATCAATTGTATCTACAGAGATAATAAGGTTAATTGTTTTTATGTCAATTTTCAAATGCTAAAGTAATGAAGCCACAAAAAATGCACTTTTTTTTCTTCTTTTTTTTCTTTTACAGTAGAAGAATTTAGCTCATATACCATATTTTTATCATATATATACACAGAACATTTTATTTAATTTTAATTTTGAAGATATGCTTTGTTTCATCAAGGTCTGCCTCAAAATCGTCAGTACAGAATCAACATGACAGTAACATGCCTGTTTAGAAAATGAAACATACTTTAGCCCACCAGAAAAGCCATTGGTCACTATCCTTATTTTCCTATGATGCACTAAAGCCACTCAACTTGTCCTCTTCAGTGTCTTTATGTTCATTGAAAGCTTTTGTTGTCTTTTTACACTGACTCAGTTCTTCCCACTGCCTCCCCCAACGTCTCACCATTGATTCATCGATGTCAAGCTTACATGCAGTAGCTCTATTTCCTTCTTCGAAACCAGCTTGATTGCTTTTACCTTAAAAGCTGCATTATATACATTTCTTGGTGTGCTTTCCATGATGAGTGTGTGTGCAGGTAAACTACGGGTAGTGTCCTCTTTGGCGCATAATCTTTCCCACGTTTGACTGACTTTTGAACTTCTTGCTATAGTGCCCTGGAGGCAGTTCTGCTGTTAGCCAGTTAAGAAATAAATTCATTTAAAAAATCTATAATTTAGCTGTGGTATTGTATAGGATGTCAGGTCCAAAGGCTATGAAAAAGTAGTGGCTTATAGTCCAATAATTATGCTATTATGGTATGGACCAGAGAGAAAAGGTTACTGAATTAATGATTTTTCTCCATGATTATTTGAGCTTTACTGTACACTATAACTACAACTAACAAACTATACAACTAGAGATAGTGGAACCATCTTAAATGTATCCTTCTCGTTGTTCTATATTGACAACACAGATGGGGATTCACATTACTGGAGTTTACTTAAAGTAACCAAAGAACACATCCCAACATAATTTAATACCAAAACAGCACATCAGTTTTGTGTACTTGGAGAGACTTGTGCTGTCATACCCACTCAAAGCTTGTTTTGTTTTTTTTCAACCACTGTTGAATGGTCATGCACTAATGGCTCACTTTCCTAAAAAAGAAAATGAAAAAAGGGAAAACTTTTTAAGATGCCAGAGAGGTTGAGCCTTCTCTCAAAGAGATTTGCTTTTACAAAGCAACACTTGTCAATTACGACAGACCTAACTCCGGGCTTTGAAAAGGTTGCTGTTGTGAGTGGCTGCACATAATGCAACCGTCTCAGGCATCTCGAGCTGATGTTGCCCTACACTCTGGCCCTCAGCCAGTGGGTTAGTGCTGTAGACAGAGGAGAATGAGGAGTTTGCCTTGGATCTTTGCCCGAGAAATGTCTCTGCGGTTCCGTATGGATTGCCTCTGTGTTCAGAAACATATGGACTTAATGAAATTAATAAATAGATTGTGATATTAGGAGTGTGCCCTTCAGCAGTTGAGTAAGAAAGGCAGTTGGCAGAAAAATGACTCGGAAGCATTAACACTGCATTATAATGAGAAAGATGATGTGCAGTGTCTGAGGAACTCTTAAAGCATAGACCGTTTGCTGCACCCCAGACCTTAAACTTATGAAGAGGCGATTGCTATGATCAGTGGCTTTAGATGCAGGAAAGATCCTAACTGTGATCAAGCGTCGTTTTTCTGTAGAGGTGGTAATGAAGGCTGTGCTGGTGTTTTCGATGCTTAGAATTATCAGGATTTTTGTGTGGATCCCCTGGGGTAGGCCAGGGTTGGTTATAACATTAAGCCAGAGTTAAACTGTAGATTCTTTTTTTGAAAATTACACAGGTTTTTGTCGCACACATAGACTTCTTAGGAACCCAGGGGGAAACATATGAATGCGGCCGACTTCAGTCACACTCACAAAAACAACAACTTTTAATGTCATCTTGGTAATGTTATGCATAGGAGTCATGGGTTAACTCCAATGTTTGTAATGATTGTTGATATAGCACCTACTATAAATCCACATTTATTAAAACTGTTCAGATAACTGTTCAAATTTGTTACACGAACACGATATATGAGTTTTCAAGAGGTATGCATGAAAATAGATTTGTTGTTGACTAATTGGCCAACTAAGAGTCCACAAATAGTATTTGAATAACAGTTAATATTAATCCATGGTTGTTATTACCATGTATGTCCGTTTAATGTGAGTTGTCAGTGGTTCATGACAATCTGGTCTTATACTTCATGCTGATACCCTTCAAACTTAACTTTGTCTGAAATAACTTTCAGCCATTTGAGAACAAGCCCAACCCAAACAAAATGCTTCTGTTAAGTCAGATTTAGTAATAATAAAAAAAAAAAAAAAGAAATACATCACTGGTTCTGAAAAGTAAAAGCATGACCAATTTATTGACCTACTCAGTAATCTTTTTGTTTACTGGCTGCAATGCATTCAACTCCTTGTTTTGTAATTGTTGTGATACACTGAAACATGTATATAGCTTAAAAATTAAATTATTTCCAGGAACAATCAAAGATAAATAAGCTATTAATTCAATTCAGTTCGAAAATACCTTATTTATCCCAAAGGGACATTAAATGTTGTCATAATTCACAATATCCAAACATCTTTAAAACTTCAAAAAGTCACTGTGGATGGGTATACTATGTGCAGGAAGGATCCTCTGTAGTAGTCACCTTTGCAGCAAATGTTAAAAGGGGTTAACAAAAAGAGGCCTCTGACTGAAGACTGTTGCTGTATGACAATGTCATGACTGTCTTGACATGCTAACAGCTCAATTTCCCAGCAGCAGAGATGATATTTCACAGTAACCTGTTCTGAAAGACATCAGCTGTTAGCAAGCACTGCTAATTCACCTCATGATAAATTTGGTGTGGTCTTCGGTATTAATGAATGCCTTGTGAGTCATTTTCTGTCGCTCCTGTTTCAAAAAGGTTGACATTTTTTCAGAGGAGTGGCTGGGGGAAAATATCAGGATTACGAGTCTGAAATATTTATTCATGAAATAGAAACATCTCACCTCTGATTGGCTAACAGTAAGATCGACTTTAATCCTGCCTTCGAATAAATAACTAACTGAACTTACTTCACTGACAGTGTTTAAAGCCAAAAAAAAAAGTAAGTTTACAAAATGAAAAAAACAGAACAAACATAACAGAGCACACAATGTACATTGCAATTCTATAAATACTAACAATCATTTGTTAATCAGAAGACATACCTCGAGACGTATGTAGATAATAAAACTGTTGTTTCAGGAGTATGTAAATTACTTCTGTTGTTAGAAGCTTTTGTTCATGAGTCAAATATAGAGTATGTAAAACTGTATATGAAGATTCTTATATCACATTACGAAAAAAACTGTATTTTTGAAGTTAGCAATGCAGAGTATACTCTCAAGAAAGGTCAGAAAAAGGTTACTTTAAAAAAACTTTATTGTACCTTTAATTCACTTTTTATAAAACAATGAGAGAAAATCTATATTTTTTTATTTTTGTTCAGGAGAAGAGGCCTTAACAATATTTGTGGATAAAAGGAAGCTGAGTAAGAAAGCAGAGGTGAGCGATTTCTCTGGTAACACCTCTACTGTGACTCTGGAAGCTCTGCACCAGCTCGCCGCTTCTTACTTCATTGATAGGGAGAGCACTCTGCGCAAACTGCACCACATCCAGATTGCCTCAACTGCCATAAAGGTAATGCTTTTCATTTAACATTTTTACTTAAAGCAATGAATGCACATACTATCACATTTCTTTATCCACACTGATTCTCATCTAAAACAATGACTCATAGAAAAAAAAAAAACATCACTGAAAGCTAGACAAAAATCTAAGAATGTAGCAAGCTGCTAGTCATACTTAATATGTTTAGTTTACCTTATATCTGGCAATTTCCTGTGTTCTCTCATAAACCAATGTTAACATTTATAATTGACAATTATTTATTTCTACTATCTTGGACGACTTGAGTATTCTCATACTAAGTTATACTCAGTCACTATCATGGACAAGCATTTTAAAATTAATAAAAATAAATACTGGTCCTATTTATTTATTTATTTATTTATTTATTTATTTATTTATTTAAACAATGATTTTTATCTAAATGTCAGACAAGATGTACAGATAATTTTTGTCCTCAATGCAGGCATGCAGGATTTACTTCCCGACCTAAGAACATTTGCTGAATAGTCCCCCCCCACGCTCTCTCTCAGCCCATTTCTTGTGTAGCTACTCTCAGGTGAATAGTGCCACAAAGGAACCTTAAATAAGCTGCAAAACCAAACCTTGATGATTAAAATGATTTTATATATTAGTAATTATTAGTTTATTTATACAAATGTAATGTTCTATATGAATGAATTTGAACTATTTGGCAACAGATCCCTTCTTGCAGTATTAATGTAAGTTTTCATTTAGCTTCCACTGTTGTCTTGAGAGAGATATACAAAATTACTATTAAAGTCAACATTTTTAGCAAGATAAGCTCCTTAACTATGACAATCGGTACAAATCACCATTACATCAGCTTTGGTTGACAGGTAGAAAGTTTGGAGGCTAGTTTGTTTTAGAATTTAGAATTTGTTGTAGATATTTCATGAGTTGAAAATCTTAAACCCAAATTGTAGATTTACCTTGGATTTACATTTTACATTTTAAAAACTGGTTTGCTTTAACTCATTTATAGTCTTTTAACTTTTAAACATAGCTTATTTTTTACTTATAGATATTGATTCAAATGTACACAAATAAAATGTAAACTGCTATACAATTTTGTTGTTTAAACATGTTAAATTCATATAGTTAAAACATTTTTTAAGCAAACAATTCTCAAGCGCACATATCTGAATTTTAGATTTAATTTTAAAATATTTTTAGTTAGACTAGATCTGCAGAGTTGTCATAGATAATGCCCTTAGTAAAACACAATTATAGCAGCAATGAGAACTAAATTGGGAATTATTCTTTTTATTTGCATGCTTAAGATGAAATATGATCATCAGCCGCTTTGAGCACATTGAATCTGCAGGAAGCACCAAGATGAGGACATATGGTGAGGGGAAGATAAATGAGTCCTGTGAAATGGCTGGGGACAAGTCACTGGCTCCAGTTGTCCCCTTCAGGTAGCATGGGGTTAATAGGGTGACAGAGGGAAGGACATCCCAATTCTTAACCGTTTCCTGTTCTTGGGACACAGTAGGAGCTGGCCGTCTGGCAGCTACTGTTCCAGAAGAACGCGAGTCAGTTCCTCTATGCTTATATCAAAGCTCTGCGGCTCTTGCAAGAATTCCTTCAAAGAACGATGAGTTCTTGCAGATGTGGTGGGCACAGCAGAGGAGTAGTGGCAAATGCTCTTGTCTGTATTATTTCCTCAAGAATCAATGATTCTTTCTGTAGCTACAGAGGGGAAGAGAGTATGTGGGGGTGTGCTTTTATGGTCCACAGGCAGTCATCTGGCGTGACTGACAGGTGGGAAGTGGAAAAAGCACAGACTCACCTTTATAATCAGTGGAAAGTGAGTCAAAGGGGAGACAGATTCTTCCACACTTGCGCATCCTTTCGAAAAGGCGTTGACCCGCAAGATAGCAGAACAGATTGCAGCTCCCCGCATAAATCTAAAATCTAGCAAGCTGAGCAATGAATGAGGGGAAGGCTTATGCATTGCCTTCATGCTGCCTCCATGCAAATTGCAAATTGAAGCTCATTTTTGAGGAGTAGAAATGCATCATGATGTGCCTTGGGAATTTCATTCGGAGGTGTTAGTACAGGGTAGAGTCTGTGATTGAATCTGCTTGTTTGTACAAAGAATAATGACTTCAGAGCTGTCCAAGAGCAAAGGGACCTGTTTTTGTTGCACCTTACAATTTTTGTGAACTGAATCAATATAAATATCTCTCCTTACTCAAATGTTATTTACCAGTCAGTCTACACGAAGTGATAAACAAGGCTTCAGTCTTGACCAATGAGCAGCAGGGTCTTTAATTTTATCCTGTCATCTATTGGATTGCTTCCTGATTAATTGTGTTTTTGTAATGACAAACACATTTTGTATTACTCAGTCTTTTACTATTGATTTTTGTCTGTTCTATGATCACCTAAATTGGCTATATTGGGAAAATACAGAAGAATGTATGTGAAGAACTTCACACTTATTTTTTTTTATATTTATTTGGAATGAACAGGAAATGTCCATCAGTATAACAACATTTGAATACAATGAAACAGAATCAAGTGTCCTACCAGGTTTTTTGAGTTAAGTCTAGGGAAAACAAAATGACAATCACATTGATCAGTAGATGCAAATTGTGAGGGAGTATGCTGGCAGAATTACCAGTTAAACAAAGCTCTATGAGGTTCAAAGTAGCAGTATCAAATAAAAGTATTACAATTTATATAGAACTAGGGTGTCGCTTGTGTCATTGAGAAAACACACAAAAAAAAAAACAATGGTCAGAGATTTGATAAGTAGGACAAAAAAGTAAAGAATGTGTGTGATTAAATAAAGTCTGCTCTCGTGAGTGTAATGGATAAGTTCCAATTGTTCTAAATTTGGTAGATTTTGGCCTTTTGGCCCCTTAACTATTAGGTCAGTTTTTCCATCCTAAATATCTGTAAAGTAATCCCAATCTGGTCACCCAGGAATTTCACACTTATTGTGGGTTGACAGTATTAATGGTTGTACATTTTTGCTCTCATTAGTTATATTTTCACAAGCAAAAGTCGTCTATTTTTAGCAATTAGGTTCTGAAATGCAGTTTTCTACCTGTACAGTACACTGTATATAGCACCCTAACAAATTAGAAGTTTTTTAGGAAGCCCTATTAAAATATCCAAATCATGTATACACTATTCAAAATTCTAAACAAAACCATATTTCTGTTTTATTCTTTTGGAGTATGATAAATTAGACTGATTATATAATATCCCTTTCCATGCAGCTGTATTTTGTGTTCACTTTTTGAAAAAAAGTATCTGAGTGTAAATTTACAAGGCTGTGGAAGTTTTTCAATTTATAGCACATTTTGTATGTTCAGTTTTAATCCATGAGTGTTTAGAATGAATACATTATTCTTAAAATTACAATGCACTCATGCAGTGTTCTGTCTTTTAATTATTTATCAAATTTCACAGATTATCACTTTGAATTTAAGAATAAAACTCCTGAAATCAAATAATAATAATAATAATAATAATAATAATAATTAATAATAACCTTTATTTTTAAAGCACTTTGCACATCCTAAGAGACGAGAGTGCTGTAAAGATTTACAAATACAGCAACAAACATCAAACTACAAGAAGAATATTTGCAGTTTTTGATCAACTCGAGCAGAAGGCCAATTTAAAAAGATGAGTCTTAAGAGCCACTTAAAAAACTTCATATGACCTTGCAGTCCTTACATTAAGTGAAAGGGCGTTCCATGGCCTAGGAGCAGCAACAGAAAAAGCCCTTTCACCATGCGTTACCATCCGTGATCTTTGAACAACCAAGAGTAGTTTATTATCAGATCTTAAATTTCTTTGAGGGGCAAAGCAATGTAGCAGCTCAGACAAATATGGGGGTCTAAACCATTCAAACATTTAAAAACAAGAATCAACATCTTAAAATTAACCCTAAAAGAAACTGGCAACCCGTGCAGGGACGAAAGAATAGGAGGATGTGGTCTCGACATCTGTTAGAAAACAAACAGCAGTGTTCCGAAAGAGCTGCTGACGATGAAATATGGATTTATCAATCCCAAAATATAAAGAATAGCAGTAGTCCAGTCTCGATGTAATAAGCGCATGAATCACTCTTTCAAGGTCAGCATAAGGAAGATACAGTTTAATTTTACTGACTAAACTCAGCTGGTAAAAACTGGACTGCACTACTGCACTGATCTGCTTTTCAAGTTTAAAATGGTTTGTCAAGTTGAATACCAAGATTTCGAGCAACAACTCGGTTAAATTAGTTCAAAGAGCCAAGAGGGATAGGCTCATCCGGTAACAATTCAATTTTCCCAAACTCCAGAACCTCAGTTTTATCCCGATTCCATTGCTATCCAGGATTTAACTTTAATTAAACAATTGATTAGGTTCTGCACAGCTTGATTTCCTGTGCCTTTTAGAGGCAGATAAATTGGCACATCATCCGCAAAACAATGAAATCAACACTTTAATTTCAAGTGCCTACGTATATATAGAACAAATATCTTAATATATCTAGATGACAAAAAAATGCACTTCCTTTTATCCATGCATAAACTATGTTTTTATGGAGCTGGGTAATTTTGATAGGTTATTCATATACTTTTTATAGGTTGATTGGCTAACAAGAGCTGGAATTTTGAATCTGGAAAAAAATGATAACACAAAAGAGGTTACAGTACATGAAACCATTTAGTCTAATTTATTTTCTTGTGTAACTATTATCACACTTTTTAGTTTTCATGAAGAGACTCACTTCCAAATAAAATAACAACCTTCATTTACAAATAAAACTACAACTTAATGGAAATATGTGAATAAACAGAAGATGCTTAAACCAACTAAAATATAATAGGCATGACAAAAATATTTAATCCTGTACGTTGTTAGACATTGGGAATGGGTTCTGTTGTAATTTTGGAATCTTACTGATGTTTTAGATGCTTTAAACTTTTATAATAGTTTTAGTTTGTTTTTTTCTAAGTTCAGCTTTGAACTTGGTTCTCGATCTTGTTTCCGTTTGTTGTAAATATTTAAATGTAGGTCTCTTAATAAAACATCTCTTTAATGTACCTACTAAAACTGCTTTTTTATATAAAACATCCGAAAAATAAATGGCATATTTCTTCTGCATTGCACACAAAGCATCAAGTTTGCACATCATGATGGAAACTCCTAAACACAGATACCAGTCTACCACAGTATTCCTCCCTCCACTTTAATTTCAAATTTGATCACATGCCTACATACAGGTGGCTAATAATGTCCTATTAAGCTTTTTTAATATAACAGAATGTATCAGCAGTGAAAGGCAGCTGCTAAGCAAAGCGGAAATTGAAAGTTCTGCTCATCATTCAGTGTTTTTCCATATGGCATATCATATGGCTTATCAAAAAATTCCTTTTAAGGATTAAATATTCATGTGATTCAGCGTTGTGTCTCATTTCCTCACATTCATATAAGTATTAGAATCCCTCATAATTCAGGAAAAAATTAATATTGTTATGTAAATATCGTATTTGAAGATATGCCGTAAAAAAGTGTCTTTCATTCTTCCTGCAGTATGGGGAGGATGTTTATTTGTCTTTTTGTTCTTATGTGTTGCATATTGAGTTTTTACATGCTCGCAATAACAGTCTTTCTGGGCTCCTGATCCCTTCAACGCATTATAATGATCTTACTGATCAACTTACACTAATTATCTTGCCTAATCCATGTCACTGTCCGGCAATTTCTTCTGACAAGCCTGAGTAGCCGAGCAACATACAGAGTCAAACAAACCACAAACAGAGAAAATTAGATATACTTTGGTGCAAGTCACTGTCACCATAAGAACATGTGAAAAGGTAAAATAGGGTCTTAATAAAGTAAAGAAGGGGGCTTTGTGGCAACAGTCATTTGGAATGTCCTTAATTAGGGGCTTAGATCAAAAATAATTATTGTTGAACTGTTTCTGCCTTAAAATAAGAAAAGCAACGTGCTCAGCTATTCAGCAGAAACTAGCTTACTTGCTTTACATTCAGATTTACAATTGATTATGTTAAAATGCCTTTATTTTGAAAGAGTAGGAATACCCATTTACATTATCCTAGAAACATTTTTCTTTTCTCATCAAGTAAAAGTACTCTTTAGTTTAGCAATGCACTTTGCAAAAATGGATAAAGTGGAGTAAATTACATTCTGTTGTTGCCCAGGTAACAGAGACGCGGACAGGCCCTCTTGGGTGTAGTAACTATGACAACCTTGACTCTGTCAGTTCTGTCCTTGTTCAGAGTCCTGAAAATAAAGTCCAGCTGCAAGGTTTGTAAAATATTCACCTTTTTTTTGTGTGTTTCCAAATATATCATATTCCTCTGTAAAGTTTCTGTTCATGAAAAAACTGCAGTATCTGTTTTGGATACAGATCTACAGATTTATAGATTTTATTAAGTAAGTTATCAGCTCAGCCAGCACTTTATGGCTGCTACACTTTCACTGTTACTCCGTATGTGCACATTTTCATGGCAGTACTAAACCAAGCTTGATTTTACAGGCTTGCAAGTGATCCTTCCAGACTACCTGAGAGAAGGTTTTGTGCAGGCTGCTCTCAGCTACATAGCCTGCAATGGAGAGGGTGAGTTTGTCTGCAAGGACAATGATTGCTGGTGCAACTGTGATCCCAAGTTTCCAGATTGCAACTGCCCCTATATGGATATTCAAGCCATGGAGGAGAGCTTGTACAGAATTACAGAGACATGGGGGTTGCTTTATAAAGAATTTGAAGAATCAGGTGAGTAGTTCATCTTATAAAATAAATAATTATTGCCTCCCTTTAAATTGTATGCCTTATCACACTGGCAGAAAATAAGAGTTTTGAATATAAATAATTTATATGAGGGAGGTGGGCATGAATTCAGGTTTTACCCGCACCATTAAACCTGGTTGAAAATCCTATTTTTATATCTCTCACTCTATGATTAAGGGTTGAACAATAATAGCTGTGTAAGAGTATTGGATTTTGGCATGCTATCTTCATATAACAAATAAAAAAACATGAATAGAATAGAATAAGATAAAAAAACAAAAATGAAAAAACTCTCAGCTTTGGCAGTTTACAGTAAGTCTGCAGAAGATTAATCAGCTATAAAACCCATTTATTGCTGGTCCAGCTTTTCCAATCACCACCGAGACAGAGGTTGAATAGAAGCTCTTAGCACAATGTTTAGTTATTATTGCTGTGCTCGGTCACCCTGCCTTGGCCATTATTACTCAGGTGAAATCAAAATTGATGTCTTTTTATCCAGATTTGCATTATTCTGAAATATTACTCACTGCAATTACCTTCAAACTTTATGTTTTAATTGCTGGCTGTAAAGTGAGGGCAGGAGTGTGTCCAGAATGCAGACACCTAAAAGTGTCATAAATGTGTCCTCCACCAAGAAATATCACAGTGTAGTGCTTTATCGACTAAAGATGCAAATAAGTCCTACCTCTAAAATAGATTTTAGGGCTAAGGAATTTTATCAAGTGCCAAAAATATAATATAACAGCTTTAGTAATAATGCAATGACAGAATGCTGTCTAAGGTGTATCAGCATACTGGTACTGGTCTCCAGGTTTATGCTGCAGCTATAGGTTCTATGTTAGTCTCTGTCTCCCACTGTTTTCCTAAGCAATAGAAGATTTAGCATTGTATATCCTAGTATTAAAATGCAAATGTATAAATGATAAATAATCATATACATCTTTGCCTGTGTTGTGGTACGTGGTCAGCCATGCAAGCATATGCAGGATGTTAGTACCCACACCTCTACAGCATTATATATATATATATATATATATATAAAATCTATTTATTAATTTTAAAAAGTAGCTAGTTTTCTTTGTTTTAAAACTATAGGAGTGTAAATAATATGCTAATTGGTTTATATGGTCAATAACTATTCTTTGTCAAACCAATATGTTGATCATTCACAGTTTTGGGACAAACATTTCATTTTAAGGTCTAAATTCAGATTTCATATTCCTTGTCAAAATAGAAAGGATTTCCACATTGTCTTCTGAGCCTGAATGAAAAATAAGGGCTCTGCTTGTAAAACATAAAGGGTGCATCCAGGATGATTTTTAGCATACTTGGCAGCATGCCATTCTATTGTTTAAGAATGATTTTTGTCATTTATGGAGGAGCAACAAAAAGCTACGGCTGAATTTATGTGATGGAAAGAAACCATAAACATGAATGCAGTCTTGTAACCAAACTTCACATGTCTTAAAGTCATGGCAGATAAATCTATGAGGTGTGTACTTTGTTTCAAGGTATTTTCCTCTGTTCAGATATAAATTGTTACAGATTTGCACAACAAACTTCTCTCTTGTCCTAGTTTTCCAACTATGAATTTTTCAACCGTTTCTGAAAAAAAAAAAAAGTTTTCACAACACAGGTTTAAACAAGGTTCGTATAAAAGCTGGATGAGAAGACTTCCAAATGAACTGTTCCTGTAACTAGTGTTTGAATTGATATTGGGGAGGCTCAGGTAAACTCTTGATGTATTAGTGTGTTGATTAAAAATGTATTTTCTGTTCTTCTACTGTCTTCATTAAAACCAATTCTTGATGTCTGTTTTTTTGTTTCTATAAGTATAAATTTTGAATCTTATTTCACATATCTGGCTACTTCTCGAAGTTCAGGCTTAAATATGTTCATGAGTTGTTCCTCATACTACAGGTACTCACAATATAACTTTGCTAGCAGAGGGAGTAATGTAAATAGTGTTAGAGAAACTTGTTACACTTGGCATTAAATATGTTTTTAGTTGTCTAACAATGTAATCAGTTAGCTTCCTTGTGTTTGAATTACATTTCCTAAACCCAACTCTGAAGTTTTTGCTCGTCAGTATATATTTTTTCATCACCATTTTGTCATTTAATTTCTGATTTTACGTCTTGTTGTGCTGGTTGCCATTTTCCTAAACATAAACACTGTAATAATGTGACCCTGATTATTGTTGTTACAGATGAATTTAAAGGCTTCTACACAAGGCTTCCCCAGAGCTACTTCCTGAATGTATCATCTATTCAACACTTGTGGTCCTTGGACAGCCTGTTTCATTGGCGGTATGAGCAGCTTGAGAACAGCATGCGGGTCCTCTCCAGACGAGCGCAAAGAGTTATTTTCAAGCTCTTCAGTCTCAGCAAACGATGTCACAGACAACCTCAAATCCGGATACCAAGAGAGCGGTAAGAACATATTTACATTCTGTCTTCATACCTTAAATGCTTGCTTTACATTTTTCCACTTCATAACCCAGTTTAAACTGTATAAAGAAATATTTCCTGTGTCTTTGTATGTAACTTTTTTTAAATTACTTTTTATGAAAAGTAATTAAAGTAAATTAATTAGAGTTTAATTACAAAAGTAAAATAAGTATGAAAGTAACCTTCCCAAGAGGTTGGAAGGTTGTGGTGTTTTATGCCACCAATATGAAGGTAAATGGCATTTTATACTGATGTATTTTTTTTTTTAAGTCTTCCAAAGTTATTTTTTTGGTATTGACTTCACAACATAGTTTAGATGTTTTATCTCTAGGAATAAAAGTCAGGTCTATATGGGGGCCTTTTTTTGGCGGCTCAGTGGTAAAGATCTATTTACAGCATATTTCAAAGTGTGCAATTTAAAATTTCCAGGGAAAGAAAAAAGCAACCACCAGTATTAAACTTAGATTATTATACGTCTAGGCCACTCTAACCTCCTCCTTAGCGATTTGGTGTGCTATAACAATGTTAAGCTCCTTCAGTGTTTACTGCTGAGGAAAGACAGTCATTATTTGTATGCCAAAAAACAGTCACTTGTCAGTAAAACCTAGACATGCCAATGCAAGGGTGCTAAAGGGGTGTTTGCAGAAGGTGATGCATCTAGCCGTCACTGTCAGTCATGCTACATCGGTTCAGCTCAGCTACCACAGTAATGGCAGCAGCAATGGTGGGAACAGCACATAGATCAACTGCCAGATGAATCTGTAGAGGGTTCTTGACATACAGTTCTACTCTCTTTCCTCTCTCAGCATTCCTACTTTTTAACTTTTCCGGTTCTCCATCACAATACCAAGCTCACATTAATCACTTATCTGTGAGGCTGATATTGCCGTCTGCAGCAGGAAGTTTCATTGCCAGCTTCTAAACCATGTTTATCTCAGTTATTACAACCATATCCACTTTGATTCTTCTCTTAGCGTAATTCTCTTCATGTGGATATTAATTCAGTGAGGAAAACCATTTTAAGCTGAATATTTGCACTGTTGCGTGAGAGAGAAGAGGAAGCTCTGTCGTTGACATCCTGTTTTCTACATCTGAGATTAACAAGTGATACGTGATTGATTTTTGTCTCCTTTGGATTGCTTTTCCACTGGGCTGGCAATAACAAGCAAATGAGACAATCAAAGCAGTTCTTTTATTGGTGGCGGACGACTCACCACACCTTTTGCTCAGAGTTTGACCATTAGCTCTGATGATTCATATTGTCATTCAAATGATGGATTCAGAATTTTCTTTCTGTAAGCTTCTCAGAAATGGATTTCTTCATGTGCTTTTTTACAGCCGATTTGACAAGAATAAGTGTTGAGTGCTATTAGTTATTTGCTTGAAAAGTTTTTAATAGCTTTTTAATAATCCTTTCAAAGCAAAATTTCATATTAATTTTGTCCTTACATCTACAGTCATGCCCCAGTCAGTCATTTAATCTCACATAAAAGGTAAACCATAATGTATAATTATAACATCTTTTACACTGTTTCAGTTTAAATTAGCTTTATGATTGCTTTCCCTTGCTTATCCTGCATGGATTGAATAGCTGATTGATTAAACATTCAATGATTTGAGAAATAATATTTATAAGCATTGAACTATTTCACATTTGTCACATCACAACCACACTCTTCCGTGGTTTTATTGGTATTTTAATTGATAGAACAACAGCAATCTCTCCAAGCTCCTAGAAAGAAAAAAAATCAATTTTGCTTTTATTTTTTACATCACATTTTGTCTTCTGTATTCGGCTTGCAAACTCTAGACACAGCTTCTTGATACTTTCTTTTAACAATTAACTTCTTCGCACTGCTCCTCCATAAAGAGCTGATAACTGGATTGCACCCCAAAGAGTTGTCAAATGGACCAACTCTCTAACCTTTTATGTAGATATCTTCTTTCTAGATTTGCCACGGGCCTTTTACAGATTCTCTGTAAAAATCCTTAATTTGCATGAGAAAGCTTTTAAGGAAGTTGGATGGGTAGTTTTAAAAATTGAAAACCATATTCAACTTAATAATTATGCATTTTTTGTGTATGTTTGTTATATAAATTCCAAGTTAAAAACATTAAAGTTAGTGATTGTAGAATGATAAAATCTGAAAAGCTCACAATGTGCAAGATTTTTTTTACAAGGAAACATGGTTTCAATAGTATCTAAAGGGTATTTGTAATAGAACATGTGTCAAATTCGGCCTGCTAAAATGATTAATATGGGCCTCTAGACTTGGGAGCCTCATCTGGAGTAATAACAATTAATACATCAGTAGGAATTAAATTGCAATTTAACTACCAATAGGAGAAACAAGTAACAAGTAATAAGTAGTATTTCCTCTGTAGCAATGTTTCTGTGACTTACACACATTACTTTGTGGTTGCATTAAAAATTTGGCTATAGAAAGTCAATAAGCTATTTAATTGTAATGACCACACAAATTCTCCTGTTCACTTGAGGAAGTATAATGACCCTTAACAGTTTGGCTTCAGGGGTGAAGGCAACACTGCAATATGGTTTCATTCCTAAGTGGAAATCCAGCTACTCCTTTGATTTGCATTTCATAGTCTGTTGTCTTAAAGTCCAGTCACAGTAGGACCAAGGCTGGTTTGAAAAAAAAAATCAATTTTGACTTCCAATCAACTTGTTATGGTGATGTCTCAAGTATATGAAGCAGGAACTCAGTCCCATGGTAACTAAAAACAAAACAACAAAAAATACAATTAGATAAGGCATTTATGCAATAATAAGCTAGTTCGTCCTTCATAACGGAAAGTAGTTTCAAACATTCTCTTCATAATAATATGTTTGCTATTGTAATTCAATACCATTTATAATTTTTTACTTTTATTGTTTTTGTAAAGCATTTGGCACATGAAAACTCATTTCAAGAGAGACATGCTTTAGTTTTTTTTCTCATTCCTGAACATTTAGAGCAGTGTATTGAGATAAAAAAGTAGATATATCTGACACTAATATGTAAAGAAAAAAAATATATAAGCACGCAAGAAACTCCTGAGCTCAGACAGAATCCCTATCCTGAATCATAATCATCATCCAACAAAGCAGTGGCAAGAAAAACTGAAAACAAGGACACAAGCAAAATGGGCACGAATGCAGCCGTAGAAATCCAGCCAAACAAAACTGACAAGCTGACAACTGAAAACGGAAAAGATGTGATTATAATTGCATGGAGAACTAACTGGAAAACAAGATGCAGGTGAAACCGAAGACAGAGAAAATCCAGTTATTTTAGATTAAACGTTTCTCTCCAGGAGAGCGGCGTCTAACAGGAAGCAGCAGCGGGCAGCGATGGAAAGCTGCATTAAGGATC
Source organism: Apricaphanius iberus (assembly GCA_028564705.1). Classification (NCBI taxonomy): domain Eukaryota; kingdom Metazoa; phylum Chordata; class Actinopteri; order Cyprinodontiformes; family Aphaniidae; genus Apricaphanius; species Apricaphanius iberus. The sequence continues at coordinate 275,295 of JAPXFQ010000168.1, read as the reverse complement.
TGAAGTCTTCAGCAGTCTTCATTTTAAATAAGAATTCATATTACTATCAAACCCTTATATGAGTTAGTCCACAGATATTTGATCTGTACATTTAAAGTGATACTCAGTATATTTTGAAGATATGTTCTGAAATGTTTTCAGCACTATCAATTCCCTTACTCAGAGTTCACAGATGTGATATCTATGTGAGTTTATAGAAAAGTAAAATAATTCACTGAATGATGGTAGGTATCCATCTAGTCAGATGGACCCCCCCATTCCAGCTGGTTTCACTATTTCAAATAGTTTTAACCAGGTGAAAATATTTACATCAGTTGCTATATAAAGTCATATAATATAAGGGACATTTGTTGTATTTTTGTCAGTGTTTTCACAGCCAGACATTTTTTTATGTTATTAAATAAAATGATGCGCTGTGAAGGTCTGGCAATCTGTAATGAGTGTACCCCACCTCTTGCTTTATGACTGCAAGACTCCCCTGTGACCCTGCAAGGATAAGCAAGTACAGACAATGGATAGATGGATGGAAGTTAGAGTTATTTTGGTTGACAGTGTTGGCCCTTGTCAGTCATCAATAGATGTGACTTCTCAGTCCACCCCTAACTCACCCAGAGTAGAATAAACTTTTTGATTTTCAAACAGGCTGTCACTTTTCCAACAGCAGGAAAGACAGTATCTGTCCACACCTGGTGGGTTGGGTGGCTGGACATAGCCACCACCAACATAAATTCTGCAAGTTAGCACTGAAGTGGAGTTAGCATTGACAAAATCATCTTTTGACAAACTAGATGATACATTTTCATTGCTATAGCATTATATCCCAGATGAATATACATTTCCAGATTGTTTTAAATTGCAAAAATTAACAACTAACATATGTTAAAACCAAAGTTGGGTGGTTGTTCTTCTCCACACAATAACAACAATATATCTGTGAACTGTCGATAAGGGGACTATTACATAAAATAACCTAAAAGGGTATATCTTTAAAAAATATTAACTATCCCTTTAAATTACATTTTATTTATTTTTTAATCCAGTTTACTACCTTTTGTTGCCTTCAAAAATATTTCCACAGTTTTTTATGGAGAACAGTGATACAGTTATGTGGGTTTAAATGTAGTACAGGATCAAAACAGGCAACTAAAAGAACCATTGCAGTGTTGTCTTTGCTCTGTTGAAACTCTCGTTACTGACAGGTCATCTTTCAAGAAGAGGGAATTAACTTTTAGTTAATTTCCCATGATATCTATTTTGTTAAATCTGTTTTTTATTAAAATCTGTGAATGTCTTTACTTAGGCTAACTTCTCATGAAACATAAAAGATGCTCAAAATATGACCAAAAACACATCTTAAGTTTAGCATAAAGTTTTCCTTGTTACAAACCCATAAACAAGGCATTTTTTTTCTGACAAAGACGCAGCTTTACATGCTGAGCATTTCTCGTCTTATGTAACCAAAGATGGTAAGAGGCATAAAGGGATCAGGGTGGAAAAATTGCAACAGCATGGAATCAAACACTGATTCACATTGGGGAATTGTGTGCATGTCTGAAACTAAGTCACCCTCAGGCTGCACTGCACTTATAATATGTATGACACAAACTGATCAAAGACAGCTTTCTTTATTCTTAGGTTTCTGTCGCTTTCTTTGAATTACTCTATAAGCTTTCTGCTTTTTTTTTTTTTTGCTTTGCAGAGTCAAGCACGGTATGAACGCAAATTCATAAACATTCATGATAATCTCAAACAGTGGTAAACAAAACATCATGACTAAGGCTACGTCCACACTAAGCCGATAAGGTTATACGGGGAGTTAGAAGCCTAATGTTATCCACTCAACCCGAGCATTTACGCCCCGTTTAAGGTCCGTTTAAGTTCCCATGATTGCGCAATCCCATACAGACCTGTGCAAATACTGGGCATGCGCGAAAAGACGAACGGAAAACGCGTATAACCTACGTGCCGCAGGCGCCTACATAATATATACAAGAAGCTCTACAGCACAGTACATATCTGCTTGTCCCGTTAACGGAAGAGAACAATAGCTGCTCAGAAGAAGAGAGAGTTTTTGGTGTGGACAGACGGCGAGATCGATTTATTACTCTTCGCTGTTGTCTTTGTCTGTAGTGTTGTATTGTTATTGACGCAGCATTCATTGACGCCACTTCCTTTCATTATCCGGGGAAGCTGTCCACACTGGCTCGCTTAGCCGTTGAATTAAGATTTACACGGCTCTCTTACCCGGCTAACAGTTATCCGGCCACAGACCTTAAACGACGCCAGGTTAGTGTCGACGATAGGGGGGTGTAGACTAAATAATTATACGTTTAAGGCATTAGCCGGCTTACTGTGGACGTGGCCTAAAGAGTGTTAAATGTAGGACTAATTTTCTTGCACCTGAAACACCTCTTTTGGTCTGCAAATTACATTTACCAGGATTAGTGAAATAAAGTCTGACTTGTAAAGTTTTGCCCTTGTTAATCAGCTCATGTTAGAAGCAGAGACTGATCTCCTTATATCACCTACTGTTATTCCTGCAGGCCTCGTTCCTACTGGCTAGGACATCTTCAGTCTCTCCTGTATTGCTCAGAGAACAACCAAATTGGAACATTCTCCGAGGAGCTTCACAGCTGCAGCTGCCGATATGAACACAGCCCCTGTCAGCTGCCCCCACCCTGCTCTGTTGGTGAAGGCTCGGCCTGTGCAGAGTGCGCACCAGACAACCACACCCGATGCGGGAGCTGTAACCCAGGATTTGCCTTGACACAGGGGGCCTGCAGACCTATGGTGGCAGACTCTACAGAGAACTACCTGGGCTTTGAGACAGACCTCCAAGATTTGGAGTTAGGCTACCTACTGCAGAGAGCAGACCGCAGGCTTGAGGTATCTCTTTGTTCGCTTTTGTTCAGTGATATCAGGCTTGCTGTTAGTTGATCTATATGAAAGCTGTGCCTAGGAAAAAGACACTTGGACTCATGGGATTGCATTGTATGGTAATCAGTTTCTGGAAAAGAGAAACTTTATAGTTTCCCCACATTCCTGTTCTATTATTTGTCAGGCTGGGTTTCAATTGACAACATTGGTTGTTTCAGTCAACCTCAGTTACAACATGATATTAGTGTTCCTAATTTATTTGTTTGACAATGCCAGTTATTGGCCACATAGATACTGTTGCACTGTGTAGTATGAGATAGCCTTTGTTGATTTTTTTATGTGAATGCCACAGCAGATTAAAAGCACTGACAACATGGATGACAGGCTAATTTTTTAGATTACTGTACCACAATCCTCTAAAGTAAAAAAGAAAACATCTCTCAAATACATTGAACATCATGTAAAAGACATATATTTTGTCTTTGTTTTATTAAAGATCTGATATAGAGCAAATTACACTTTTTAACTGAGTTTTCAAAACAAAGTATGTGGTTTAAACTCAATGAAAAGACATGCTTACTGCAACTCGATGCTTGTGATGAATTGAATTTGATTAACGGACATTCTGCCAAGTTTCCAGTGCCAATGCATTGACATGTTGTGGCAGTTTGCTGCTTTGTAGCACTTAACTGTGCTAGTAGGAAAGATTTTAATAGAAATCTTAGAGTGCTCAATTATTCATTAAAACTTTTTAAGCGGATGAAAATCAAGAAAGTAATGTTGCCCGGTTGTGTCTAGCCAGTTTACTCCAAAAAAAAAAGCTATGATCTACAGTTTTTTATGTTAAACATTATCACATTGAAATTAGAAATAAAAATAAATAAAAAATCTTTAGGGGCTACTTGTCTGTTGCATAAGTAAGACTAGGACATGACTAGGGGTTCACCCTGTCACCAAACGTATTTGTTCCTTCTAGTTTCAGAACCTTTTGTCGATAACCTGATTGTGTAGCTGTCTTTAGACTGAGACTTCAATAGTGGTTCACAGCCAAGTTTTTTTGTTTTGTTAGCACTGCTATTTTAAATTGACTACCCAAACGTAAATGTAAATCTTACAGAATCAAAGAGGATTTCTAAAAATGGCAAAAAATTTAATACAAAGCATTTTTTTTACTGAACTATTTTTTTTTCTCTGTGAACACAGGTCCATGCTATATTTATCAGCAATGATATGCGACTTAACAGCTGGTTTGACCCATCGTGGAGGAAGAGGATGCTGCTGACGCTAAAGAGCAACAAATATAAAACCAACATGGTTCATATGCTGCTTGGGATATCCCTTCAGGTTTGCCTTACAAAGAACAGCACCCTGGAGCCCGCTCTCACTCTGTATATCAACCCTTTTGGTGGGAGCCACTCAGAGAGCTGGTACATCCCTGTCAATGAAAATAATTTTCCAGATTGGAAGGCCATCAAGTTGGACCTGCCCTTTGAGTGTTATAACTGGACTTTGACGTTGGGCAACAAGTGGAAGACTTTCTTTGAAACTATCCACATCTACCTTCGTAGCAGGATAAAGTCTCAGGATGGAGCTAATGAAAGTGTTTATTATGAACCTGCTGAAATGACAGATCCTGCTCAGAGCCTGGGTTACATGAAGATCAACAGTATCCAGGTGTTTGGCTACAGTATGCACTTTGACCCCGAGGCAATTCGCGACTTGATCCTGCAGCTGGACTACCCATACACCCAGGGCTCCCAGGACACCGCCATCCTTCAGCTCTTGGAAATAAGAGATCGCGTAAATCGGCTTTCTCCTCCAGGCCAGCAAAAGATGGACCTGTTCGCCTGTCTCCTCCGCCACAGGCTCAAACTAACTCCCAGTGAGGTGGTTCGCATTTTTGCCTCCTTACAGGCCTTCAGTGCACGTCTACCTAATTCAGTGGATTATGAGACCACCAAGCTGTGCAGTTAGCAGCTGGCTGAAGGGAGGACACAAATGTAAATTGCAAACAAGGAAAACTTTATGGATCCTTGATTCAGATGCATAAACATGTGCTTTGTCTCTAATAATTCCTGGACTTTGTGGTTAATCATGAGGCAACCAGCTGTGGACAGCTGAAGAATGTCTTCATCAGTGCCATGTGAAACAAATGAGCTGGATTTTGGGGGATATGCACAACTGTTTCTCAAAATAACATTTCTGCCATAGAAATTCAGAAACCACTGCATAAACTTGCATCATCCTGTTTCAATATGATTCTACTCATTTATACTGTAAGTGCCAATGCTAAATGAATAGACATTTTATGGTTAAAATGGTACTCTGTTTGTATTTTTTATATGTTTCTTTGCTTTAGTGACTGTGCACTTTCCATGACTTGAAGATTGCGGTGGTGTAAAACAAGATTTTGTAGATAAATTGATATTAAAGACATCATGTTATAACAGGTTTAACCCTTTAAAAAGTTGTGTTTTTAGCCTGCTTGGGTGAAGGGAAATGGTTTTAAAGCCACAAAAGATATAGGTACATATTTTCATTTAGTCTGCCTCTCAAGAGATTAACATTGGCTTTTCTAAGGGAACGTTGTAGATAAATGTGTATATGGTAAACATCTCCATCAAAAGGGAGATAAATATACTTACTAGCAGAGCTGGGCTTGTCAGCAGAACATTAGGGAGTTTTCCTGAGTTTTCTGTTCTAAGGTCGGTGGCTGGAATTATTTTTTTTTTGAGCAATAGAGCAACTGTGAAGTCCTGTGAAGTTTTTCATGCAAGGCAATAACAGTTTGAAAATGATTTATTTTCAGCTGAATTTTCTCTAACGTGCTGATTATAATTATTAATTTCCATTTTATTTATCTGGAATGTGGCTACTCCCTGCTGCCATTTATTTGATCTGACGATTGTTGTACAAAAAACATGTAGTCTATTTTTGAATCAAAAATTCAGCTGCTGCAAAACCGTTCTCTCTCCAGTGCTCATTACTCAAGGTTTGGAAATATTCCTGCATGTTTTTATGTAGCTGCCAGAGATGCGTTACATATTTTTGTAAAAATTAAAAGTAGCCATCCAAGATATTTCTCAAGAGTAAACCACAACCCCCAGTGTACCCTGCCTAACGCCTGATAATTGCTGGGATAGGCTCCAGCTGCCCCGTGACCCTGAATTGGATAAGCGGTTAAGAAGATGGATGGATGGATGGATGGAAAATATGCATATAAAAACGCTGCTCAAGTAGTCATTGAGTAAGTGATCAGAATATCAGATAATTTCTAATGACAATATCCTTTTGAAAGTGATTTAATCAGACAGACAAAAATACAAAGTTATGTGTAATGTCTGGTATTCTTGAGAGTACAATGATAGAATTGATACAGAATTGATAGAATTACAAAAGAAAAACAAGTTTGAAAAGAAGTGAACTTTTTTAAATCAAAATCGTAAAAATTATCACACTGCAACAACCAGTATTGCATCAATGATAGAACAATGTAAAGTGGATCTAGTGGTAATAAATACTGCTTACATTGTATTTAGTTTATCGACAAAGCTCAGAACTACAAATAACGGGGAAAAAAAGATTGTATGCAGATAAGAGGTCTCACTTTAACATAAACGTGTAGGTTTGCGTCCCTGTCTGATATATTTTTGGTTAGAACAAGTTTGTTTGGATTCAGTGAAATTACTCACTGTAAATCAAACATCCAGAGTTTATCTCAAGTTTGAGTAGAATGTTTCATAACAATTACTTTTATAATTAATTTAATTATTACTTTCACTTGAGTAACAGATAAAAGTATGATGCCGGCAAATTACTCAAGTAAATAGGCTAATTGATTAAATAGAACTAGGTACTAAAACCCATCTCCGGTCCTGGCAACATAAAAACCTGTTATACCAACAATATAAGTATGTCTTTTGTGAGGTCGGATTAAAAGGCTTATCTGAACCTAGCTCCCAGGCCAAAATTCAACACCAGCCCACCCTTGCTAACTATCCTGTTTATCAGGTACACTTTTCTAGTTTTGGTTTTGAGCCTAACTACTTTATTTCTGCACTATATTGATTTAAAAAGCTGTTGAGATTTTGGTTCATATCACCATAGTGACACAGCACAGTAACAGGGGAACAGTCATCTGTACACCCATTATGCAAATCTTCCATTTCACCACATACCAGAAGTGCTCTGTTGGATTAGGAATTAGTAATGTTTCAAGGTACTGGAGTATAGTGAACACTGTGAAACAACAGTTTAATATTTCTTAGCTGATCTTTTTGTTATGATTTATTGTTAGTAGTAGAAAGAAGAAGGTCCTGAAATGATCAAAAACAACACCCAGGTAATCCGTGGTATTCAGGCCAGGGATCCCTGACTATATTAGTATCGGGCAGCACTGTAATAAATAAATATCTGGAATAGTTTTTGGGTTGCTTGTCCTTGCTAATTACTCCAAAGCTACGCTGCCATATCTGGGAGGAAAAGTATGTTCCATGGTATAATAAAGGTAAGTGATCCCCTCGTTTATATGATGCTTACCATCATCCTTATGATGAAGTCTGGCACTATTGTTTGAGTGTTGCTGCTTAAATTGAGACTTGTTGGAGCAGGTAACATCCAATCTGTTATATAATCTAGATGAGTTTTTGTGACTTGTGATCTTGGTTTCCATTTCTTTGCTGACATAGTGGCACCCTGTGAGGTCTTCTGCTGCTGTAATTTATATGCTTCATTGTTCATCGTGTTGCACAATTGGAGATGATACTACTGCGGCCTTTATACAATTTAAACAAGTGTGTCTATTTCCTTTTGACTGGTGACATAAACAAGACATTTTCATCCTCAAAACATCCGCTCACTACAGAGACATACTTTTTCGGCCTTTCTCTCTTAGCCCAAGAGATGGCTGTGTGAAAAAATGTAAGTATGCATCAGCTGTTTCTGAAATCATCAGACCAAGTCACCTGACGGCAGCAATCATGTATGTTCTTTCTCACCCACTCTGATGCTCTGTTAGAACTTCAGCTCTCTGCCTTCACCATATCTAGATGCAATACATATATGTAAATCACATGGCAACATAGGTAAGTAATTACCTGTTATAAAGTATTTTCAGTTTAGATTAAACATGCTTTAGTTTGTTTCATTGACATCAGCTTGTTAAAATAAAAAAATTCTAAACGTGTTTTTATATTCTAAAATCTGATACATCTTCAAATGTATTTCTTTAAAAAAATGTTTTTAGTTCTGTAGTACCCTATGTACTTTTAGGTCGAGGAACTTTCCTTATACATTTTACAGCTATTATTAGTCAATATGGGTTGGAGTCAAGTTAGTTTGTCTAACTTGGTTCCATTGAGCTAGGTCCACTGTAAAGCGCAATTCAAATTTCCAAGTTTACAATTAAGAGGTAAATATTAATTTTTAGGAAATGTACATTTTCAGTGATCACAAATATAATGCTACAGATTTCATCATCATAAAAGCCTTAACATGCCCCTATATGGCCAATGAAATATAACTCACTTGAACCATATACTAAAACAAGCCCATACTCATAGTATTTTATCTCAGTTTAATCACACTATGTTCCTGTGATATAAGCTTTTCAGTACAATCTTTTATGGGTTAGTAACTCAGTGGTCTTTACATTGTCTAGTCTAGAACTGAAAAGCTATTTTCTGTATGCTTTATTTTAGCACACAGTAGAATGGGCTACATGCATGGTATGAATTAGGCCTGGCTGAGTGTGTTTTAGTTCAGTATTCCATTTTTGTTATCTTCCCTGTTGTAGATGTACAAAGAATTTGCAAAATGTTTTTTTTCTTCCTTTGCACACATTGAATCAACATTAAGCCTTTGTGAAAATGTTTAACTCTCTTATGCAAACATATATGGTTGTGTAGTGGGCTGTGAGCTTTGTCAAGCAGCCATGAGTGCACAGCACTGAGCTGTGGTTAAGCAGTTCCAGTATAGACAGGGACAGTGGACAGTAGCCCTATTGTGCTGCTGACATGCAGCTCTTAGAACAAATACAAATTAGCTCAGACAGCATGCAGCATTTTCTGTTCCACTCAAATGCATAACAAACCATTAGCGAGTCATGCCTGCAAAAGATTTATTTATGTAACTGTGTTAGCTTCTCAAAACACTCAGAGAAGAAGTAGCAAACTAAATGCTTAATTTTTTAATCAGTGTAATTATCCAGCACTCTCAGTTGTTTGCTTGTTTGATTATACACTCTGGGCCAAAGAATTGCAGGATTCTACAGGTGCTTTTTACAGTTTTAACATATTCAACCTTGCAGCCTAAATTTCTGAGCTCCAAACTGTTTGGAACTGTTTGCCATTTTCTGTCATGTGAGCTGTACCTCAGTGGTAGAGTTGTCGACCTGCAACCTGGAAATTGTGGGTTTGATTCCTGTTCACCTGCTACATGCCATTGTGTCCTTAAGCAAGACACTTCAACTACTATCCCTACTGGTTTTGGCCAGAGGGGCTGATGGTTCAAAATGGCAGCCTTGATTCTATCAGCGCAAAGCGGGTTTGGCTACAATCGTAGCTTGCTTCCACCAGTGTATGAATGTGAGATTGAACAAATATTTGGAATTGTAAAGCGCTTTGATGGTCTCAAAAAGCACTATGTAAATGCAATTCATTTTATTTTAACTACCTTAGAGAACTAAATATAGTCTCGTTTCAGGTACTGCTGAAGTTTGAAGTAATATGTTTATCTCCTTCTCTTTTTAAAGTTAATTCATTTTGGGGTTTTGTGCAAGAACAGTTAAAACCACAGAAATTACCAACTCAAGACGCAGACCTAAAGCATTTTAAAATGATGTGGTGAGCTTTTAAAACTACCATCCATTATCTTACACTCAAAAATTGATTTAAGCCCAACCACTATTGAAGGCTTGAATATGGAAAGCTTTTCTTAAAAGCTATCTCTTTAAAAAAGTAATACTTCAACGGGGAGTTTAGAGCTGTGCAGAATGAAAGTGCACCCTTTCCTTTAAATGTTATATTTAACCTAAAATGATTCAAAATGATAGCTTTTTCCAACCACTGTGTTTATATTTACGTTTTGCAGCCAACCACGGTGTGCCATTGCCGGTTGCCAAATACTATTGTAAACAACTGCCTGCAGCAACGACGCATGTATTGTAGAAAATTAAGGAATTTGTAAGTTTAGCTGCTGTGTCTAAGCCCCATAGATTTCATTATCTTTTACAGAAGAGGAGCGACCTTACAATATCTAAAACTAGAGTTAGTTTAGGTGAAGCCTACAAAGATGGACAGTTTGTGAAAAGGTCTTGAAACAGCATTGCTGTTATAATTATCTTTAGAAAAGATAGGGGGAAAATCCATATATCAAAACAATTTAGTTAAAATAATATGATTACACACCTGATTGTGTTATTGTTGTTATTACCTGAACATAAAAATTGCATGAAATTGTCAAAAATGTTGAGGGGTTCCCCCTTGTGTAAATAATAATGATGAAATAGCTGACAGAATGAATTATTGAATCAAAACTGCTAATGATAGTTAGCAACAGGGCTGCAGTGCATGTTGTTTGCCTGTAATACCTCACTCCTTCTCATATTTATTGTTGGTTGTTTTTGACCAGTTGATTGTTCACTATTCTTGTATGTTGTAATTTTGTTGGTGTATTTTGGAAGTTTTAAAACAATAGGTTATATCTGACATCTGATTACAAGCTTTGGTGTTGTGCATGCCCTATGACCTGCTGGGCTGAAATGTATATATCTTAATCTAGATATTTGGCACACAGTATCTAGCAAGAATAAAAAAATCTCAACAGACTTGAGTTTACAGAAGGACAAATCTGGATTTTATTAGTCTGCTTTCCAGACCGTTTAAACTGTCACAGTATAATTTACTTCTAACAAATGACAACCCAGTCTTTAAAGCAAATCTTCTTTTTCTTTCTACCAGTCAATTCTAAATAGCATAGGGGATAGACTGCATCAGTGCTCTTTGTGCTTCAGCAGTACTAATCTGCTGAAAATAACTCATTCCTGATTTTCACACAGTAAGGCCTTACATACAGGGTAAAACTGTTTGACATTTTATTGGACTGAGACTTGTAATTAATTTTGGATGCTGCAAAGTCATTGGTTTAAAATTAAAATTCTACATCCCCAAGTTTAATTATACAGGTTTGATTTTGATCAAATAACACTCCGTTTTCTCTCAGTGCAATCTTAATACAATTGTCTCCAGGTTAAAAGTAATTTAATGAAGTTAAAGAGATACATCGACCTACAGGGTTTTTCAGTCACTGATCAAATTATTTGCTTCTGCACTGTAGGTTAAAGATTCTATCAGCTTTATTAATGTCAGGTGCAACATGCCATCTCTAATCAGAGAGCTTGTATGAGCTTTAGTGACACCATGGACCAAAGGGAAGTCAAGCACCTGTGAAGGTTAACAGTCATCACCTCAATTTGTCTACTCTTCCCATCAACTCCAACTCACGTCAAAAGCTACATTGGACAGGGGCTGTTTATGGATGAGTAGTGTTTGATGAGATGTAAGTTGTGGAAGGCTTTACAAAATGTCAGCATGTCTTTTCCCTGAAGAAGTAGTGTCAATTACAAAGAGGAAATGAGTCCGGCACAGAAGCATACGAAGAGCAGTTATGGAATATTTAGAGACACACATTCTAGTGGTCGGTGAATTCTTTGTGACTTTGTGTCAACCTGGGGACTAACTAAGAGTCCAAAAATGTTTGTTGTTAGTTTGCAAAAAACTGTGGAGAGAAAAAAAAAAATAAGTGTGTTCATCTACATTAGAAAAAAAACTCTGAAAACTCCACTCTCTGAGCAATTAGGGAGTTAAATGGGCTTTTTTTACGGAAAGAAAAAAATATGCTCAGGACTTAAATATATCTATGTATTTATTCATGCCTCTAAAAAGTGCATGTGCCTCCTCCAGCAAAATAAAAAATCCCTAGGTAGTTTGCCCATAATTACAATGTTTAACAGCAGTCTGCTCATGGCGCAATTACAAGACTGGTCCCTAAAAACCCTTCCTGTCGCAGCAGCTCACTATAATTTATTGCTGCTTGTAAGCTGCTCTTTTTTCAGCAGTAGCTCTAGTGTCTCCTGTGACACTATATCTCTAGAGGAAAATATTAATTAAAAATGCTAAGACTTTTTGTTGTATGTCAGTTGAAGGCGGACTAGAAAAAAACAAAAAAACAGTTATTCTCGTCCATCTATATTTTAGATATGCTAAATACTTATTCCTCTCATTGTTTTCCATTTTACTGAACCTGAGAGAAATTTATACCTAAAGTCTATATTTTATACACAAGATTTGGTCCTCTGTAAGTTGATGTTAATAAATGTTGGTAAATACTCATACATAAAATATTGCTATATTTGATAGCAAACCAGTAACAAGGACATTTTGAAATTGACATATTTTAGGTTTGTTGTATTATCATCTATTGTATTTGGTGAAAGCAGAGGTAATAGGCAAGATTTTTTATTTGTTTTTTACTTTGTTGTTACTCCACTCAAAGTCAGACGTATAAATAGATTTACTTAGTATTTATCTAAATAAATTTGTGACCTAGATGAACGTTTTGTTTTTGGAATCCTTCTGCTGGCCTCTAAGCAATTGTTTGCTTAGAATTTTTGATGGGACCTTAATCAGGACTGTGTGTTAGTCAGTCCAAAACAATAACTCTGTTATCTTTAAGACTTTTTTTATTTAATTTCGCAGTATTATTGGGGCCATTGTCCATTTGACAGACCATTGTTTTAATATTTCAAGGTAATATTCTACAATGCTTTCCACTTTTTGCGAGGCACTAGCCCCCACAGGAACAAAAGGCAACAGCATGCTGTGAAATCCTTTAATTCCTAGTTGGAACTTTATCAAACATAACAAGGGTCAGTATGACCAAATACAGTAGTTTTAATTTCATCAGGCTACTCAGCATGTCTTAGAAATGAAATGTTGTCCCTGAGTGCATTTGAGAGATGTAATCTAGCCTTTTATGTTGCTGTTAGATAAATAGCTTCTTGCTCTCATATATGCCTTTCAGCCTCTGTTGGTACAAGGCTCCTTTCACTGTTCATGATGCCCTCACAGGTTGTTTTGCTTTTTTCTTTGGAAGTTGATATACACATGTTATATCAAACACTTTAATCTCTGAGATTTAGAACTTGCCTTTTTTTCCAGAACAGTATGACTGGTCGTTGTTATGGTATAGTTTTTGAACAGATATATGTGACAGCTACCGTCATCTGTAAATGTTATCAACGGATGAGAAAAACTTCTAAAGGCCCCCAATTATCTTTGCAATATGTTAGCTTATCTTTTACTGCCATTTCTTAATGTCTCAATAAAGAAATTGAGTTTATGCTTTAAAATACATTTACAACTGTAAGTCAAGACTCAAGCATTGTGGATTACCTTTTGGAACCTAGAAAACCATGGCATTACCATATTGGTTGTCTTAAACTGTTTAGGCATTGTAGACTTTTGAATAAGGTAGGTAACAAAGTAAATTCAGAATTTAGGAATGCAAACATTTTGTTATAAAAATCAATAACAGTAACCCTGACAAACTTAGGACAGGAAATATTGGTGATATTTTTTTTGGGTAAACAACATGGCACAAACACTAAGCAATTCAAATTTAAAATGAAAAATGACTAAAACATGTTGTGAGCATAGTAAATCTTGCCTTCTCATGTTGGAAAAAAAGACACTTTTCAAATCCTTATGCATAGCAGTTTACTACCCTTTAAATGTATAGTCAAAACTCTTTTTTCTTTTTTTAAATTTAATTATACATTTAAATTCAAGTTAAGGAGAACACAGTTCACTTAAATTAAAAGAAAGAAGTTATATTTTAGAGGCAAGGCAAGACAATTTTTTTGTGTAGCACACTTTCAGCACAAGGCAATTCAAGGTACTTTACATAATTACAGAAATGTGAAAATTAAAAACATAGAATCAATAAGAGAAAGCAGGAACGAGGTACAAAGAGGTACATAGAGGTACATAATCACGTGCTTTTGATCATATCAGATATTTTTTTCATTGTTGTTTTTATTATATAAATTTTTTCAACGCCCTTACTAGACTTTCTCAAAGTCCAGACTCTGGACCCGATCTGAATGGAATGGCACACTAATTAGGTCAAAGGCCAAGGTGCAGAAAATGAGGGCGGAATAACTGAAGTTTAAACACAAACATGTCTGATATCATAAAATGTGTTGATTTGTGCCTTTTGATGTAACAAATTGTCAGAGTTTACAATGCTTTACATATAGTAGGTACCCCTACACTAATGTTCACTTTGAAAGACCATTAAAACAGAGCATTTCTTGTCTGTCGCTCAAACTCAGTCAGTCTATTTTTTGAGCTGAATCTCAGATGAATCTCATCTCTCCCTCAAACAGACAGCTGTATGATAGAGACCTGAGAGCAGCAAAACACCATTCATTAATAACCATACTTGCAAAGCAACTTACTTATTTATTCAGCAGGGCAACAGCCCTGTTCTTAAGTTTTAACAGCTTTGTAAAACAAGGGGAATCCTTTATTTGAGCAAATTAAATATTCGTGATGATTATTTATTGTTTCTCAAGTTAGAACAAATGAACAATTTTCATTTTATAAAAAGGATGCATGTACTATTTAATAAAAAAAAACATACTAAAGAGATAAGCAGGTGTTTTAGCTTGACAAAAATATAACATTCTTCCACCAAAATACGAAAATGTCTATATTTAACTTTTAATACGACTAGATACTTTGAATAGACAATTGTTAAAGTCAAATAATGTATTTGCTTTCAATAACATGAAATTATGAAAAATAAAAACTAAATGTGGAAAAAATTTACATTTTCATAGGATCCTGGGTTTAGGCATATTTTAGAATCGAGACACATTAATTGACTTTTGTTATCTGTTCATTTTATCTCAGTTGTTTTCATGCTAATGAGTTTTGCAACACTTTAAATTCAGTTTACTTATAAAATTTACATTTGTTGATTGAAAAGTAAGTAGCTTGTTAAAGTTTATACAAGTTCAAATTTCACATAAGGTCATTGCATTTTACTGCAATTAAAATGAAAGTAGCTTAGAGTCACAGCTTAAAAGTTGTAGGCAAAAATATTTTTTTTGTTTTGCTCATATTTTCTTTTAATATACAGACATTTGCTCATTCATTCTGGACCTTCAACCTCATGCAGAAATCAGATTTAGACCTTTTGACACAAGGTTTGAGAATCTTTGGTATAAACAATCATCTCTTTGATGCAAGCTTACATAATGAGATTTAAAAAAAAGTTGAAAGAGAGGTGTTTGAAACACTAGCCAGTGAATAAGAATACAAACTATTTGAAAATGAAACAGGGGCTCTTACCATAAACTTCAACACTTAAACACTTTTAAAACTATGATGAAAGATCAGAGTTTTAAAAATGGACTAAATATCATCCATGCCGAAATGGAAATATTGTGTATTTATTGATTTGCTGAAGGTTGGTTTCTTTCTATGTGCTATTTTGTGCTGTCAGGCTGCATGTAACATTCTCTTATTAGGGTTTTTTTAATATTCTATGTATCAACTATCTTAAAAGGAGAAGATAGAATAATAGAAATTAGGAGATGAGAATCTGAAAATGCCCCTTAAAACTATAGTTTTGGCATCGTTTCGGAAGGAAAGGTGCAAATACCATTCGTTTCTGGAAAAGAATACAGTAGCTGTGTGTATTTAACAGCTTTAGCTCCTAAATGACACCCAGGTGGAAGTACTGTTTTACTCCAAGGCAGCAAGACTCAGAGACCTGGTGAATTCAAATTTTTTTTATCCAACTTTGTGTCTCACATGGTGGGAGGAATAGTTCTCCAACCCACTAATAAAATAAGATACATACAAATGCTTTAGTAACTGCGTGGTAATGTTTAGAAAGGGCCAATATATAATTTTTTTCTAACAAACCATGCAGGTGCGATCAGCTTGAAACAATAAATGGAGACATATAGAAGCGTCTTATGTTCACTACTAAGTAAAGAAAATCTGTGATGCTGTAGGTCTGTTTCTCCCCCAAACACCCGGTGGACCTTGTTAGGAGTGAATGGCATCATGGACTCTCTGAAAATATACTGTTTGTAAATGAAAATCTCGGTAGCCCCCACCATAAAAACGAGGGTCATCAATGTCTCTTTTAACAGGGCAATAATCTCAAGAATTTGGGTAACACAACAAAGAAATGGTTAGCTGGATACAAAATCAAACTTCCATCACCTCAATCTCGAAACCTAAATCCATAGAACTCGTATGGACAGCAAATAAGAAAAGTTCACAGAAGACCTGGCATGGAAAAGGATCAAGAGAGATTGCACTTTTTTTCAAAAATCTTTCTCGCTTTCTCTGTACAGTATGTAACATTAGTTACCAGTGTCACCATTTGAGATTTTGATAAAATAAATCGGCACGTTTGCGAATAATGACAAAGTCCCCTGCTCTGAGAAACATCCATTTCACAGATATGTGCTTGTTCTGATCAATACCCCGTGCAGTAGTTTTGCAGAGAGTCTAAATCTCAATGTCGGAATAGATGTGCTTTTACTTAAAGTGTAGTGCTTCGGCTTTTGTACAGAACAAACTTTTCCTCTCCGGAGACCCGACAGGGGAATGAAACACAGAACAGGAGGAGAAGGCAAAAGGTAACTGTCGCCCGCCAATAAATCAATACGCTGCTTTATTACTTCAGAGAACAAAAGGCTCTGCACCAAGATCGATTACTGAGCTGAGGAGCCTCCAATATGGAAAAAAATATATAAATAAATAAAACTCTGCTGGCATTTGGCTGCTCCATCCCCATGACCAGATCAGCATCAATTTATTACTGATGTGATGGTTTCCGCCTGATGTGTTTTTGTATAAGCACAAATCAATCCTGAGTTTATTAGCCACTATGATGCATTGTAAAATGACATTACTTGTGGTGCTAGATGAATGCCATTCATTAGAAGGGCGGACTGGATCGACTGATGTGCTGAGAATAGCAGACAGATAGTAAAAGATGAATAAAAAGATGAGTATTAGCGTGTTTTGGATGAACAAAACAATGACTGGATATTATAATCTTCTGTGTGAACTTTAAGATTCAACAGTATATGTAATACATTCAACAATGTAATTTACATAAGCAAGAAAATCAATTAGCCACTAAAGTAAATAATAGTAAACAATAGTAAAAATGAGCATAAAAAATAGATATTTATCAGGCGACCTGTTAGTTGTCTTTGGATTTTTGTGGAGATATATGAAAATGGACCTCTGTTCTTTAAATCATAAAAAAAAATGGCCAGCCAGGGTTTGTTTTATTTTCAAAGGTATATGTAATGTGTAAGTCAATTTTCAATTTGGGGAAAGAAATCAACTTCTTAAGGTGGCTTTTAGGGCCTTCATGAAGACAATCAACCAGGAACAGGAGGAACCTCCAGTGCCAATCACTGCTCCATGAGCTGTTGCTGTGGTTACCTCTCAGTGCACAGATGACATCCAACCCATGCAAGGAGGACCTTTGGAAGTTGACAACAAACAGTGTTTTTCAATGCTTTATAATGGAATATGTGGTATAAGCAATGTGTTGCAGTACTATCTCATGTATGATATAATACAAGGTAAAATCTATTTTACAACTAATTTACAGGTAAAGCTACACTGGCGTGAAGATTTTTGTTATTTAATTAAACAACAAAATATTTTACAACTAAAAACATCACCATGCTCAGTCAGTTTTGCTTTTTGATGTTCAATTATATTTATCATTTGTATAAGCTACATGTGTGCTTTGGAAAATGCAAGAATCTGGTGTCCTTGCAAATTATCTCTTTCTGAGATGAGAAAACAGCATGAAACAATCAGCATAGAGGATGACCAAGTGAATCAAACACTGGCTCTAGTTTCGTTATGGAAATATTCTTTCAAAAGTCTTCACACAATGTGGCGGTAAAAAGACTGCTCAGACATTCCAGCAGAACACAAATGTTCCACGCTTCAATGGATGTGCAGCTCATAAACCACAAAAAGCCCACTGTGAGTTCACTTTAGAGTGATACTCCACTCACATTCAAGGACCACTGATTTATGTCTGGTAACAGTTGCTAAATATACAGTGCATTATTTCAGCTATACCACCATCTTAAATAGTGCAGTAAAAGAAAGTAACAGACATCTAAGGAGGTTTTGTCACAGCCAGTTCATGTGCGATACCCATGATAGTGCTTGTTCAGGACAAGTATTTTGTGTCTCCACCACCACAGTTAATTGATACACAGGTTCTTTATCAGTACCAACTCGGAGCTAGAGCAGAGGAAAAGACTGCTTTGTCAGGAGCTAGAGTCTAAAAACGAAAAGGAAACAAGCAGTAAAAACATAACATTTTAACATAAATAAATTGTCGGTTTAGCAATGGAATAATCACTCTCGGTGTCTTCTAAATGTTTATTTTAAAATGACCCATGATATAATCCTGCAACTTGAGTAGCTCATTGTGTCACATGCAGCTGCTCTAACAAACAATATTTTTTTACTAAATTGATGATTGCTTTTTTGGCTCAGTCAAAAATCACCAGTTAAAGTTCTTGTTTAACAACTGTTTCAATCACTTTCAGATTAACAAGGGATAAACACTGTTTGAATGACTAAAGTGATAATATTAGCACATGGATAACGGGAAATAATGTAATTTCTGTGATTCTTTGCAAAAAAATACAACAAATGGAAAATCAAACATTTTGCTTGTTGAGCCCTAATGATGTGGTTCAGAGTTGGCCATCGATTTGTAAAAAATAAGCCAGATCTTTTATAGAACCACTTAGGAATTGGCTTTAGCACCAGTTCATATTAAGCCTTACAACCACTTTTGTAGAAAAGCTTTTTTACCTACAGTTTACTGATGATTTTTGCTTTCAATGTACATACATTTTATATATAAATACATATATTTATTAATATACAATTGTATATACTTTTTTTCATGATCTCATCTATGGTATCAAAATTTGATTGTGAAGACTAAAAACCAATCAATCATTTATTCTTTGTTTTTTCTGCTTTTCTACCTATTCTTCTTTTCTTTCAACTTTTAACTTCAGGGGTCACCACAGCAAATCATTTGTCTCCATTTATTTGTATTCTCTGCATCTTCTGCCCTTACATCAACTAACTTCATGTCTTCTTTCACCACATCCATAAATACTTTTTTTAAAGGCATGCTTCTACCAATACAATTGTCATCTCTTCTCTGAACATGTCTAAACCATCTAAGTCTTGTCTCCCCTACTTTATCACAAAACCATCTAACATGATCTTTCCCTCTGATGTACTCGTTCCTGATCCTATCAATCCTTGTTTTCTCTGCTGTTCATCTTTATTAATAATAGTCAATTCTTAGTCTTTAAAGTACCCTTTAGGTCTGAAGCCACACATTTACAGATGAGTTAAAAGACAAATGACATTATACATGGGAATCTTATCAGCCTTAATGGGATAATTGGTTGTGAAACTGTCAATTCACCTAGCGAGTGACTGTAGAAGGCAAGAGGGAACATTGCAAAGAAAAAAAGAAGCAAAAAAAACCCAACCTAATCAGCTGTCCCCATCGAGAGCCATTTTATGCTGCAACATCAATTACTAAAGAATAGCTTTAGGGAGACTGTGGCCAGGCTTTCCATTGCTTCCCTTATTAGTCTCTCCTTTGCTGTGACATGTACTCATCAGAGGATTCAGGCACAGCCACAAGACAAGGCTATTTATGAATTATTGGGATTGTGTCAGATTTTAGCAAATATACAGCTTCACAGCCAATCTCTGGATTTGTGTATGTAGACAACAGAGTGGACTATAAATGTAACTTCATTTGTTCTCTGGACAAAAGAGGTCTATGGTGCTGAATAAAATAACCTTGATATCACAGCTGTAACTCCAAGGCAATTATCCTTAAACTTTCCCCTCTGAAGGTTTATACAGTGGCTGATCTTAAAGGTTGTTTTCCATTTATCATGAAATATCTCCCAAATAAACAGGTTTTGTGAGGGTTTAGAACACTACTTTATGCTATTTATGAGATAAAAAGCAAATATTTTCTCGATAAATTAAGCCTATGGCTGGATTTTTTCATTGCTGTATAACCTGTATAGTGTCAAATTCACTTGTCAAAACAAATCCATAAAGACAAGGATCAATGGGTGTGTGCATGCTTTGGTGTGTGTTTGTGAGTGTTTGTAGCCCATGGGAAGCATTGGCATTATACAATCCAACTGTCATTCTATACCTGAACAAAAGGTTAATCCCAATAGGTTTTGTGGAAATGTATTATAACCTCTTGATTTTATTAGCATCTATAAATCCAACTCATGTTCATTGTGTGAATAGACAACAATGTTTTGTGTATTTAGCAGAAATTGCCATTTCGTTTTAACTACTGCTCACTGTGGCCTTTATTTACTAAAAATACAACTTGCAGAAAAATGGGTTTATGGTAGGATGGCTTTAAGACTGTCGACATGAGCGTAAACTACTCTTAAATCCCACATTCATAGTTCTGCCCATAAGCCTATGTCAGAGTGGCTTCATAGTGCAGTAGAGAAAGTGAAGCTGTGTCAGAGATATATACTGGTGTAAAATAAAGTTCAGCATTTAATAATAAACATGCAATAGGATTCATCAAGTTGTATAATTTTAGAAGCCTAAATATTGCCTATTCATTTGACAGGAAGGACATAAATGGGAAATAATAAAACTAATTTTTAGCTTCTGCAATTGAACATATCTTAAACTAGCATAGATCACTAAGGAAAATTACTGTTATTTTTAAAAAGAAATTTGCTGTGTGAATCTGAACTGTATGTGCAAATTATCGCTGATTGTTTAACATTGAAAAGCCTTTCAAAAGATCATGACTAACCACCAGGCAAGGTGATTTAAATGGTCTGTTGCTTTAAACCTCTCATGAATAACTGCATACAAGATTGAGCGTTCTGTGAATGAAAACTATCTCTTATCTATAATGAATGAACACTATTACCAGCATGGCATTATGAAATTCTGTTTAATTCTATAGACACAATAAAAGAAGCCCCATGCTTCAAAGCCTTACCAATTCAATTGCTGTTTACTGTGTAACTTTGGGACATTGGGACATTTCAGCAGAAGATTGAGAAAGCCTGCATTCAGACACTTGCTACGGTACTTAAGGCTAATATGGAAGGTGAGGTGAACTGATCTGCTCTGGATAAGCTTTAGGAACTCTGTTGTACATGACCAAGGAAGTTTGTGACATCATTTTCACCTGTGCTATTCTGAGCACTGATATGTGTCAGACAGTACTTCATTCATCACTAATATGAAAAGAATGTTTGAAAAAATATACTAATATTTTGGACAAGAGTGTATCAGAATACGCTACATTTGAGACCATATGTTTACATACACTGAAAGAAGACACCAGGCAAAACCTCAACCCTACTGCTTTCTTGTCTGACATCATGCTAAAATCATAAGAATACAACTAAGATATCAGGAAGAGAACTAGGGATCCCCACAAATCTAACAGGCACTACTAATTTACGATCTCTGAAGAGGTCTCATTCAGTTATAAATAGCATGGAGAATGAATGTAGGAATATCATCGCACTGTCCAGGAAGGATACAGTTTCTGTGCCTCAGAGATAAATGTTATTTATATATTTTTCTAGTTATTTATTTAAAGTTTCTTGCAAAAGACTATATGGTCCAGAAATTCTGTATATTTTTTCTTGAAATATAATTTCTTTTCTTGAAATATACCACATAGTTGTTAAAATCAAAATAAGCTTAGTATTCTTGTGACACTTGTGAGACTGTGAGAAAAAAAAGACACTTATGTAAATAAAAGATGGAAAATGGCTAGTTCAATCACTTCAAAACACAAAAATCCATCTTCAAAAGAATGATTGAAGATTTTCAAAGTTGATCCAAAGTGACTACTTGTAGGTTTTTATCAATAAAGCTACTATTACAGACTCCCAAACACCATATCAAATCCGGACCAGCCTAGTGTGTTAAGAAATGATCATTAAGAGCCTCACTGGTACTCCAAACATTGCAGAGGATGCTTGTACTCACAACCTTATGGTGAGGTATGTCGGTAATCAGCAGAAAATGTTGACTGAACAGCTAGGATAATTAGGGTGGAACTAGCAAACATAATGAAAGTCCAATCAAGCTACATTGTGGCAAACCACTTTGCCTGAAGAAGCCCATGTTAATTTATGTCCCAATAAAGTGTTTGGTGAGGAGAGCAAAAGTTGTTTGTGTTTAAGTAAGCACATGAATAAAAATGAACAAAAATAAATGTTTGTTGATTTTGGTAGAAACCTAGTCACAACTGGTGACATAGATTTACACAGCTGATATATGTATATTTAAACATTTTTCACTGTAGTAAAATAAAACTTGTAAGAAGGAAGTGTTTGATCCCACTGTAGTGTCATGATGCCTTTCACTTTATACCTGCTCTTAACATCATTTAAAATCCTGCCTCAGGGGGTGCAGTAGAATGATCAGAAACTGCAATTTAATGTACTTTAATATCTGGTTACCAGTAAAGCAACTTAAACCTCTAAGTTTTCATCCTGCACTTGTTTACTCCCAGGTCTTCACTGCTGTTTTGATTTTCTGCCAAATAATCTTATTAAAAAGATTATGGTCTTCTTTGACTAAACGGAACAACTTTAGAGTAAATTGAAATCTGTACATACATACATACATACATATATATATATATATATATATATATATATATATATATATATATATATATATATATATATATATATATATATACTTACTCAACAACAAACCCTACCTTTGGAAGCTTTAATGTGTCTGTTTTATGTTATGGAGGGTTAAGGTTAGATTTATTCACATTATGTTATATCTGGCTTAAGCTTCCCTAAGCTGTTAGATCACCTATTAGTTTAAATGAATTTAGTTTCAAGCCTGTGATATTGTTAAACTGTAGGTGAACAGGCCCCATTGTTTAGAGTCGACTGCTGTTTGTGCTTATGATAATACTACTTTTCAATGTTTTGGAGTTATAATACCTTTTTTATTAAACCATGCTAAGTACATGTTAAAAAAGAGTATGTATTTACATGATAGAAGTGTAACTTAGCGCCACCAGGTTTGTTCAAAATCGATTAGCAGGACATTTCCTTTTTAAGCTTTGGAAACAAAGTGAAAAGATGTTTTCAGCTCTCATTTGTGCATCTCATTTTTCTGGCTTGGTATAGGCTATATTCATTAGCTGCTTACAGTAACATATTTCCAGAATTTATCAAACATTTACAGATAAATACTATTACGGTTTATTTTTGTAGTAATTAACTATCTTTACACTATGTTGGTCCTATTCATAAAGCTCTGGGTTTTGAGTGATGGTCGGTGGGTGGAAGCAGTTGTGATTTGATGCAAGCTGTTCAGCTCCTCTTTTAGGACACTACATGGAAATAAGTGGCTTTCCAATGAGGTAATGGGAAATAAACAATACACGTCATTCTTTTTTTTTTCCAACATTGTTTTTATTTATATTTTTCATGTTATTTAACACACAAGCAAACAAACTTTCCACAGAAACAAAAACAAACTTCCCTCATAGACACGTACATACATTTCGGTAATTATACATATAAAATGACACCAACACAGAGATTGTTCTTTCGTCTTTCAGTCTTTTCAGTTCAGTCATCTTCGGATCAGTCGTAAGTCAGGTCCATGTTTTTCGCAAATCCAATAAATGGTCCCCAGATTTTTTCAAACAAGTCTTTTTTCCCTTTCAGTATGTAAGTAATTCTTTCCAACGGTAGCGTAATTAACATTTGTCTGAGCCACTGTCCAATATAAGGCCTTTGAATACTCTTCCAGTGCTGTGCTATTATTTTCTTGGCCTGTAACAACCCTAAATCAATAAAAGCTTTATTATGTTTTGGGAGTTTCAATTTCTCTGGATATATACCAATAATTATTAAGGGGGGATCTAATGGCAAATCTTTGCCTACTATTCTATTTAGAGTCAACTTCACTTCATTCCAAAAGTATTGTATTTCTTTACATTCCCACATGCAATGGAAGAGTGTTCCCGTTTCATCCCCACATTTTGTGCAAGTTTCTGGTATGTTTGGGTTATATCGATTCAGTTTTTCGGGAGTGACATATACCCGCATGAGCCATTTGTATTGCAGAATCCTGAGTTGGGAGTTAATGGTCTGTTTATGGGCCCTGCTGCAGGCAATCTCCCATTGTTCTGGAGGTATGTCCATATCAAAGTCTTTTTTCCATGCTTCTAATTTTGAGGTTGAGTTTTCTGAGGTCTGGGATAATATAAACTTATAGAATTCAGATATTGCTCCTTTTTTTGAACCTTTTTTATTAATCAACTCCTCGAGCGTAGATTTTGGGGGTTTGTGTAAATTATTTTGTTTTGTTCGAATATAATTTCTCAGTTGAAGGTATATGTAGAAAAATTTCTTTTGAATATTAAATTTACGGCACAAGTCATCGAATGACATCATAAAGTTGGAGTCTTTTAGGAATAGGTCCTGGATTTTTTCTAGTCCGTTTAAGGCCCACTGCTTAAACACAGTTTCGGCTCGCCCAGGAGTAAATTCTTGGTTTCCCCAAATAGGGGTTAGTTGTGAGAGGACGGGTGGTTCTTTAATAAATCTTTTCACAGTATACCATATCTTGACCATATTTTTGACAATAGGATTGCTGGTTCTTTTAATCAAATTGGCCTCCGAATCAGAGAAAAAGTACAAAGGCAATGAGGGTTTCAAACCAGAACTTTCCATCTCTGTCCATTGGGGTGAATCTTTGGTATCAAAATAATATCTAAAAGATCTCAGTTGGGCTGCCCAGTAGTACCAGGTTATGTTGGGGCACATAAGACCCCCCTCGCTGTGGGGTAGATGAAGTAAGGACAATCTTATTCTGGCGCGTTGGTTTGGCCAGAGAAATTTCAGAAGTAATGTTCTGAATGTTTTAAACCAGTCAGCAGGAGGTGGCAGGGGAATATTCTGAAAGATATATAGTAATTTTGGAAGTATATTCATTTTGTATATATTAATTCGACCAATTAGAGACATTGGGATTGGGGCCCATCTGTCAATACTTTCTTCTATTTCCTTTGTTACCTTTTCATAATTGTGTTGAACAATCAAATTCAATTTGGGGAAAATTTCAATTCCCAAGTAAGTAAATTTAGACACGGGTTTAAATTGCGATGTGGCTATTGGTGGGTTTTTCCTCTCCTCCGCATTCATCATAAGGATGGATGATTTTGATCTGTTCACCAAATATCCTGAAGCATGACCAAACTCATTTATAGTTGTTAATAAATTAGTGATAGAGTCATCAAGTTGTGAAAGGAACAGTATCACGTCATCTGCATATAATGAGTTTTTATGTTCTACTTTATCAATTGTGATGCCAGTTATGTTTGAGTGTGACCGTATAGCTATAGCTAAGGGTTCCATTGCCAATGTGAATAATATTGGTGACAAGGGACACCCTTGGCGGCACCCTCGTTTTATTAAAATTGGTTTGGACACATTTCTGTTTGTTAAAATTTCTGCAGTTGGATATAAATATAATAAGCGGATCCATTTTTCAATTTTCGGTCCAAAGCCA
This sequence comes from Apricaphanius iberus, assembly GCA_028564705.1. Taxonomy (NCBI): domain Eukaryota; kingdom Metazoa; phylum Chordata; class Actinopteri; order Cyprinodontiformes; family Aphaniidae; genus Apricaphanius; species Apricaphanius iberus. The sequence continues at coordinate 249,682 of JAPXFQ010000168.1, read as the reverse complement.
AAGCGTTTTAGTTCTTCATAAAGATAGGTCCATTCCACCCTGTCGAACGCTTTTTCAGCATCGAGTGAGAGGAGGGCCATATCTGAGGTATCATCTAAATTTTGAATTATGTTGAGAACCCTCCTCACGTTATGTAAACCTTGGCGTCCCAATATGAAGCCATTTTGATCTCTGTGGATGACAGATGGAAGGCTCTCCTGTATCCGTGTAGCAAGAATTTTGGAAAGTACTTTCAAATCAGAGTTGAGTAAACTAATTGGTCTAAAATTTTCACATCTGTCATTTGATTTCCCTGGTTTAGGTAGTAGAATAATTAATGCATTAGTCATGGACTTAGGTAGACTCCCGTTCTCGAGAGCTTCTTGTAGCATTTCTAAAATAGGTTTTATTAGTTTTTCCTTAAATTGTTTATAAAAGTCACTTGGGAACCCATCAGGTCCTGCTTTTTTGCTTCCACTCAGGTTGTCAATCGCCTGTATTATTTCTTTTTCAGTTATTTTAGCCTCCAGTCTTTGTTTGTATTCTTCTGTTATAGTCGGGATCTCTAATTTATCCAAAAAAGGAAAATTTGAATTTAGATCAGCATTATTTTGAGAGTGGTATAGTTTTTCATAGTAATTCCGGAATTCTTTATTTATCTCTAACATGTCAATTGTGCAATTTCCTTCTGAATTTATTATTTTAGTTATATTTTTCTGTGTTTCGAGTTGTCTAATTTGCCATGCCAGGATCTTGCCCGGTTTCTCGCCCTGTTCGTAAAATGACTGATTTAGGCGAAGTATATTGGAGGCTGCCCTATCAGCTGAATCTTTATTATATTGTGCTTTAAGCAGCAACAATTCTTTATCAGCAAGAGGATCCCTTTTTTTGAACGTTTGTAGTTCGAGTTCTTTTATTTTTGATTCTAGTTGCTGTCTTTTCTTATGTTGCTCTTTGGATTTTGATGAGGTGTAGGATATTATATATCCCCTTAAACAGGCCTTGAAGGCTTCCCACCTAATGCAAGCTGAGGTCTGATTGGTATTTATACTAAAATATTCATCAATTTTAGTCCCTACATATTTGATAAAGTCTTTGTCTTTAAACCATTTTTGATGTAAGTTCCATCTAGGAGGGTCCACAAATATTTTTTTGTGAACTAATTTTAAATTAAAGGGAGCATGATCAGACAATGTGATGCTATCATATGAGGAGTCTACTATGTTAGGTAATATTTCAGCTGTAATAAGAAAGTAATCTAATCGAGAATATGTGTCAAATGTTTTCGAGTGGCATGAGTATGTTATTTCTGTAGGATTTAAAGTGCGCCAGATATCTACCAGATTTAGTTCCTTCATGAAATTTTGAATGGCCCCTCTGCTTTTGGTATGAGTCTGGTCTGCTCCAGTTGAGCGGTCCAAACCAGGATTCAGAACACAGTTCCAATCCCCAGCTATGATGTTTCTACCTGGGAGAGAGGAAATTGTAAGAAACAAATGCGTGTAAAATGCATCATTGTCCACATTAGGCCCATATACATTTACTAGATTAAGATGTTCATTTAAAATAGTACCCTGTATAATTAGATACCTACCATATTTGTCTTTGATAACATTGGATACATTAAAAGGGAGAGATTTATGAATGAGTGTAATTACACCACGAGCTCTGGATGTATATGTTGATGCATACAAGAATCCCTGCCACCTCCTGCTGATTCTGACATTTTCCTCCTCTCGGGTGTGGGTCTCCTGTAGGAAAACTACTTTAGAACCTAAATCCTTTAATTTGTTCATGACTTGTTTAATTTTTTTAGTCTTTTGTAAACCTCTGCAATTCCAGGAGGTAAATAAGATTTCTAATTGTTGTGTCATATCATTTTAAGAAAAGTATGTATCTGCTGTATTAATTGTAGAGTTGCCTGAGGGTTAACAAACACAGTGGAAAGAGAAAAGGAACAAAAAAATAATGAACTTAAAACAAAAATGAAAACATTCCCACCCAGCTGACTGGGTAAACTCCTGAAAATTACTGCTTCCGGCCGCGAACATCTGCAGATCCAAGGATCTTGACAATCAAACATTTATATTCTCCTTCTCGCTCCTATTCAAAGTTCACATTTTAGGGCAATGTCAACAGTAGTCTTTGAGAGGCAGTATAGGTGCCTAACCTTGAAACATTATTAGCAGCAGCAACAGTATTTTTGAACACTCGGAGAATATCAAAAGAACTTGCTCACATAGAATACCGCCATGCCTGTGTGCGTCAGTTACAGTGTTGTTTGTCGTATCTTGGCAACAAAAACCTTTGCCTCCGCCGGTGAGTTGAATTTGAAGACTCTCTCCTCGTAGGTCAGCACAAGCGTGGAGGGGGAGATGATGCCGTGTCTGACTCCGAGCCGGCGCAGTTCCTCTCGGACGGCGTCGAACTGTTTACGTCGTTTGTGTACCTCCGTCGCAACATCTGCGTAGAATCTCACCCTCTGGTCTTTGTAGAGGATCTCTTTCTTCGTCCTCGCGGTCTTCATGATGATTTCTTTCTGTTTGTAGTTGAGGAATCTCATGATAATTGTTCGCGGGGGGGCGTCTGCATCTCTTTTGGGTCCAACTCTGTGCGCTCGTTCCAGAACGAGTGGTTGGCGCATTGGGTTCAGCTCGAGTGCGTCCGGGATCCAACTCTCCAAAAACCCGCACATGTCGGGACCCTCCGCGTTTTCTGGCACTCCCACAAGCCTGAGGTTGTTCAGACGCGATCTCATCTCTAGATCTACAGTTTGGTCTTCTAGGCGTTTATTTCGTTTTTGTAGAGTTTCAATAAGCATTTTCAACTCTCCCTGCTCCATCTCAACGCCAGTCAGGCGCCCCTCCGCCCGTAACACACGCTCCTCACACTCAGTCACTTCTTTGCGCGTCTCTTCGATAGCCTTCAACACCCCATCAAATCTCCCCGAGAACTCCGCTTTTAGGTGTCGTATCTCATTGACAATCTCCTCTTTTACCAAGTGAAGTTGGCCTTTATCACTCGCTAATTTAGCAGCGCTGGAAGTTTCTTGCTCCGGAGCCTCCGCGTTAGCTGCGGGGCTAAGAATGCCCGTAGCAATATTAGCATTAGCTTCCTTCATAGCGGCGGGGGCTTGTTCCGACTTACCAAAGTCCGTAAGTCTCGACTGCGTTGCAGGTTTCGGCTTATCTTTACTTGTTTTCCCACCGGAAGGCATTTTCTTAGTAGCAGCCCCTCGTTGTGGGTATGTCACGGGCCCAATGTGAAAACAGTATTCAGGATTGTTACAGGAGCAAATTCGAGCGTGCCTTTCAGCTTGCGGCCATAACCGGAAGTCCATACATGTCATTCTTAATTTAATCTAATGGTTTCCTAATATTTTTTCAGATAGTTTTTTTTTCTCCTCTTAATCTAGTTATATCGCAAGGAATATAAGTATTTTAACACTCTGCAATTTTGCAACTTCTCCCATAAAGTGTATAAAGTGTAAAACAATGATAATATACAATCAAGATACAAATTCAAAGTAGACAATACATAAACAGTTAAAAACTCAACTAATAATTAAATCAGGTAAAACATGCTGACTAGTTAAACATATATTAATAAATAATAATTAGTTGAAAGCTCTGTTAAAAAGGTGACTTGCTCTTAAAAACATGAAAGTTCTCTGCAGCCCTGAGGTCCTCTGGCAGCCTGTTCCAGAGGTGAGGGCCATAATTAAAGTGAAAGTGCCTCTCAGATCTTGGGAATTTTCAGATCACGTGAACCTGATTACCAACACTTTGGTACACCGGAAACCCAGTGTGAGCGCTATCAGGCCTGGATTCTTCACAAGTCTCATGATTCGATTTCATACAATTATGTCAACGATACAATGCAATGCAATGTCTCAATGGATCATGATTTCTTCATTTGGGTTTTTATTTATGAAGAAATAGAATATGTCAGATAAAAAACATATTTTGTATTAAACATCTGTCTTGTCCCAACATTCCATTACTGTAATTTCTGGACTATAAAGCACACCTGATTACAAGTTGCAACAGCCTATTTTAGGGAAAAAACACAAATGTGTACAAATACAAGGGGCACCCGATAAAAAAACTGGAGGTGTTTTAATGTTTACTCACCATATGTAAGGGTTCACCCAGGTGAAAAATAAATGCACTAAGTGTACTCAAATTTGACATACTTTTTTTGTACTTCAAGCAACACCAATCATCGTTATACTTCAAGTGTGTTCATGATTAGTTAAATTGAAGCATGCTATTTTGGAACAACTAATATTGTACTAAATATATTTTAATAGTTATTAAATTGTAGTAAAACTCAACTTTAAGTGTATTTAGTAGACTTTTATGTGCTTAAATAGAACAACTTAAAATATATTTAGTATACTTTAAATATATGGTTTTACATGTACTAATATATACCTAATTAGTAAACTTAAAGCATATTTTGTATTGTAAGTAGTGTACATGAAGAATTATTTGTTAACATACTAGAAAATATATAAATGTTATACTACTTATATACTGTGTTGGACTGGCGACCTGTCCAGGGTGTACCCCGCCTCTAGCCTGTTGACAGAAGGAGATAGGCACCAGCCCCCCCGCGACCCCTGGAGGACTAAGCAGTTCAGAACATATGGATGGATGGATGGACTAGTTATATATTCTTAATATGCTAAAATAGTCAATTATAATATCAGCTTATTTCAAAATCTAAAAGAATTACATACATGAAATTATTACAAAAATGTTGTATTATTATCTACCTTGCAACCTGTGATACAACCAATGGCCGCTGGCTGCTCCGCTTTGTGACCGCATACCATGGAGGCCGCCATTGCTCCTCCATTGCTGTAGTACCTCCATTTGGCCGCTAGGCCCCCATTGAAAAGCATTGGACTTTAGACATGTTAAAAACAACTTTAATGCCTGGTGCACATTTTTTTAAAACTTTCTATGGCTACATATTCTTCCTGAGATAACACTGGGCTCGTCAAAAACATAGGCACCAGGCTGGTTTTCGTAAGATAATTTTTTGAAATCTTGCATAATTAATGAGGGGGCCGGACTTTGATTGACAGGCTGTTGGACTTTAATTATAGTAACACCAAATTTTTATAATTATTTTAAGTTACTAGTTCTTACCTTTTGAGGTTTGAGAAATAGGAGAACCCTCGGATGAGCGCAGATACGGCAGCAGTCAGGCATGGGGCTATTATCCTTTAGCTTAGCTAGCCAAGTTTAGCATCAGAGCTAAAGATGCGGAAGCAGAATGGGCGTGTTTACGACCGAACTACACGCCCATACACGCCCCGCGATGGCAGTCTACAGTGAAGATCCCGCCCCTATGCCCTTTTTAAGAACATGCTCCATCAGAGCTGGGGAGGAGGAGTCTGTAAATCCGCCACGAATCCCCCATGAAAGTGTGTCGTTCTGGTAAACGGGAAGGAGTGAGGAGGCGTTGTCTATTCTTTGTTACAGTCTATGGATACAGCACCTCAATGCTCCTATAGGTCAGAGGTTAATGCTATCCATGTAGGTAGTAGTGACTTCTCTGAAGATTAAGTTGTGCTTTTCCCCAACAGCTCGGTTTTGGTAAGGTTGCTTTGACTCATGGTTCTGTGTCAGGTTTCTCCCAAGTGAACTATGGGTAAAGTCACGAATATGTGCTGTAAGGTGGAAGAAGGACCCAGGTGCAGAAGCAGAGTTTCCGGTAAGGTGAATATTAATTTGTGAGCAGCGACATAAGGCGAGACGGTACACACAAATGTATGATCCAGCGAGGACTGAAGTGCTCGCTGGATCTTAAATAAGGGGAGACAAGGAGGAACAGGTGAAGACACTCAGGGAACACAGCAAACAATAGGAGGTGAGGAATTTCAGACAGGACGACACAGGTGCAGATGATGAGGAGGAGGAGAGTGGGTGATTAGGGCAGTATGACAGGTAAATTCTTCTGTTTTCCTGTCGGACACATTTAAAAGAATACACATTAACTAAAACCCATAATATAAGGTTTACTTACAGACCTGTTAACTTCTCTGCTTTTATATATATGCATATCATATTTGTTTACCAAACTGATTAAACATTACAGAACAGCTGCAAGAATTACTATCTGTGTAATACACACACAGTAAGAAATTTATAAAAGAACTGAAGAACTAGTGTGAATAACTTCACTTCATAATTAGACTCAAATGTAACTTAAAATACACTCAAACTTAATATTACAGTGTTGATATTAAAATGTGAACTTTTAAAATATGCTTTCAGTGTATCTTACAATAACAATTCCGAGCATACAATTTAAAATATATCAAAATATGTGAAAAAACAAATATCAGATAAGTACACTTCAAAAAGTACACATAACTTTCATGTAAAGTATATTTTACAATAATCTATTTCTGTAAAGTGTAACAGTACAATTATTTTCAAGTGTGTTAGTGTTAGTGTTAAAGAGTGATGCTAGTACACTTTTTATATATTTACAAAAAGTACAATTTGGGTAAGTAAATTTTCAACATACTACTGGAAATACAAACATATTTGAAATACTGTAAAGTACTCTTTTTTTCACTTAGGCATCCAGAGGGGATTGTCGGGAAAGTAATTGGTGTTTGGGGAAGCTTCGATTTTATCAACAATTCAACACTGTGGAAAAATGTCCTCTCTACGTGTCTTCAGCCAATATTCAAGATATGGTCTTGCTCCATCTTATATTTGTGAGATGTTATAATTTTATCTACCTAGCAGGTCTTTTCCCTCTTCTGGACAATACCTACTGGTTGTCCCTCGAGTGCACTCTAAAACTTGGGGCAAGCGCTGTTTTGGGGTTGACGGCTCAAAGCTGTGGAAGGCCTTACCTGAATTTTTTGTTAGATGTCTATTTTCTAATGTTTGCAATGTTTTGTGTTCTACTCTGGTGTATGGGTGTCATGGTTCGGCCCAAGCTCCTGACCCACATGCAGAACCACACGGAGACTGAATGATAATTCAAAGGGGTTTATTTAAATAAGAAAATAAATAGTTCAGCTAGAGAACGTCGGGAACTGGTACGCATCTGGAAACGGAGAGATTGGATTAGGAAGGAATGATGGCTAATGGAAATTAATTGGATTCCTGAATGTGTCAGTACTCACTGATCCGGGGGAATGTCTGATCCTGGGAGAAGTAAGTGAGGTTGCTGAGCGGAGACTGGGGCTTCTGGGGAGTGCGGGAGGAGACGGTGTGGCTGAGAGCGAGCAGGCAGGTAGAATGCTGCACAAGAAGCTGACTGTGATGGAGGTGAGTAATCCACTTGGAAAACAGCTGTCAAACTTGGAGGCTTGGACTGGTTGCTTCAAAAACTGCATTCAAGAAAACCGGTATGGTAACCATCAGGCGCTGAAGAGTTGTCAGCCAGCTCCTTATAAAGCACCAAACAGTTGATTGGGAACAGGTGGAAGCAATCAGCCAGTGCAGCAACTCAGTCACAGATCCTCTCTGAAAGAGAGGACTCGCTCCGGATACCAAAACCTCACAATAACCCCCCCTTCAACGGCGCCCCCCTAGCGCAGGCTGATAATCACCAGCCGAATACTCATCGAGGCACACGCACTTCTCTCTCGCTACTACAAAGACCTATCTAAAATAAGGACTTAGGGACCCAGAACGATCCTCAGGACCGTTACCCCTCCCATTCCACCGCAATATTGGAACCCCCGGCCTCGGCGGCGCTGTCCAGAATCCGACTGGACCGAATAGACCAGGTGACCATCCACAATACGAGGGGGTGGAGGGGGTTCGGGCTGCGGACAAATGGGACTAGAATGAACAGGTTTAATCAGGGAAACATGAAACACAGGGTGGATCCTTAAACTCGAGGGTAACTTAAGACGAACAGCAGAAGAACTCAGAACCCTTTCAATCTCGTAAGGACCAATAAACCGGGGAGCCAACTTCTTGTTGAGGTTTTTTAGGCGTATGTCTCGAGTGGAGAGCCACACCCTCTGACCGGGTGTATACTGGGGAGCCGGGAGCCGCCTGCGATTGGCAAACTGGGTCTGTCTGTCCGAAGCACGACGGAGGGCGGTGACAGTGTCAGCCCAAATCCTCCTGCAGCGAGTAAGATGAGAGTGAACTGAGGACATAAGGCGAGACGGTACACACAAATGTATGATCCAGCGAGGACTGAAGTGCTCGCTGGATCTTAAATAAGGGGAGACAAGGAGGAACAGGTGAAGACACTCAGGGAACACAGCAAACATCCCTCTCCCCCCCCCCCCCCCCCCCCCCCTAGGAGCGCGGCTCGGAATTTCAGAATGGACGACACAGGTGCAGATGATGAGGAGGAGGACGAGTGGGTGAATTAGGGCAGTATGACAGGTAAATTCTTCTGTTTTGCCTGTCGGACACAGTTAAAAAGATACACATAAACTCTAAAACCCATAATAAAAAGGTCGTAACTTAAGACTGTTAACTTCTCTGCTTTTATATATATGAATATCATATTTGTTTACCAAACTGATTAAACATTACAAAACAGCTGCAAGAATTACTATCTGTGTAATATACACACAGTAAGAAATTTATAAAAGAACGGAAGAACTAGCGTGAATAACTTCACTTCATTATTAGACTCAAATGTAACTTAAAATACATTCAAACTTAATATTACAGTTTGATATTAAAATGTGTACTTTTAAAGGATGCTTTCAGTGTATCTTACAATAACAATTCTGAACACACGATTTAAAATATATCAAAAATATGTGAAAAAACAAACATCAGATAAGTACACTTTAAATGAAAGTTGTGTACTTTTTAAAGTACATTTTAGAATAATCTATTTCTGTAAAGTGTAACATGGTACAATTATTTTCACATGTGTTAAAAGTGTTAGTGTTAAAGAGTGATGCTAGTACACTTTTTATATATTTACAAAAAGTACAATTTGGGTAAGTAAGTTTTGAACAAACTACTGGAAATATAAACATACTTGAAATACACTAAAGTACTCTTTTTTTTCACTCAGGCATCCAGAGGGGATTGTCGGGAAAGTAATTGGTGTTTGGGGAAGCTTCGATTTTATCAACAATTCAACACTGTGGAAAAATGTCCTCTCTACGTCGTCTTCAGCCAATTATTCAAGAATGGTCTTGAGCAATTTATATTTGTGAGATTGTTATAAAGTTTATCTACTAACAGGTTCTTTTCCCTCTTTGGGACAATAACCTACTGCTTTGTCCTCGAGTGCACTCTAAAAACTTGGGGCAAGCGCTGTTTTGGGGTTGACGGCTCAAAGTGGAAGGCCTTACCTGAATTTTTTGTTAGATGTCTATTTTCTATGTTTGCAATGTTTTGTGTTCTACTCTGGGTATGGGCCTGTCATGGTTCGGCCCAAGCTCCTGACCCACATGCAGAACCACACGGAGACTGAATGACAATTCAAAGGGGTTTATTTAAATAAGAAAATAAATAGTTCAGCTAGAGAACGTCGGGAACTGGTAGGCATCTGGAAACGGAGAGATTGGATTAGGAAGGAATGATGGCTAATGGAAATTAATTGGATTCCTGAATGTGTCAGTACTCACTCATCCGGGGTGATGTCTGATCCTGGGAGGAGTAAGTGAGGTTTGCTGAGCGGAGACTGGGGCTTCTGGGGAGTACGGGAGGAGACGGTGTGGCTGAGAGCGAGCAGGCAGGTAGAATGCTGCACAAGAAACTGACTGTGATGGAGGTGAGTAATCCACTTGGAAGACAGCTGTCAAACTTGGAGGCTTTACCGGAGACTGGTTGCGTCAAGAAAACTCCATTCAACAAACCTGGGAAACAGAGGTTTGGATGTACCGGTATGGTAACCATCAGGCGCTGAAGAGTTGTCAGCCAGCTCCTTATAAAGCACCAAACAGCTGATTGGGAACAGGTGGAAGCAATCAGCCTGTGCAGCAACTCAGTCACAGATCCTCTCTGAAAGAGAGGACTCGCTCTGGATACAAAACCTCACATTACCCCCCCCCTTAACGGCCGCCACCTGGCGGCTGATAATCACCAGCCGAATAAGAGGCCTCAAAATCCCTAACCAAAGACCTATCTAAAATAAAGGAACTAGGGACCCAAGAACGATCCTCAGGACCGTACCCCTCCCATTCCACCAAATATTGGAACCCCCGGCCTCGGCGGCGCTTGTCCAGAATCCGCCTGACCGAATAGACCAGGTGACCATCCACAATACGAGGGGGTGGAGGGGGTTCGGGCTGCGGACAAAGGGGACTAGAATGAACAGGTTTAATCAGGGAAACATGAAACACAGGGTGGATCCTTAAACTCGAGGGTAACTTAAGACGAACAGCAGAAGAACTCAGAACCCTTTCAATCTAGTAAGGACCAATAAACCCGGGAGCCAACTTCTTGTTGAGGTTTTTTAGGCGTATGTCTCGAGTGGAGAGCCACACCCTCTGACCGGGTGTATACTGGGGAGCCGGGAGCCGCCTGCGATTGGCAAACTGGGTCTGTCTGTCCGAAGCACGACGGAGGGCGGTGACAGTGTCAGCCCAAATCCTCCTGCAGCGAGTAAGATGAGAGTGAACTGAGGAAACTGATGCTCGCCGCTGGTCCGCAGGAAACAAAGGAGGTTGATAACCCAGGGAAATCTCGAAAGGGGAGAGACCAGTAGAGGAAGAAGAATGGCAATTGTGGGCGTACTCCACCCATGAGAGGTGTGTGCTCCAGGAGATTGGGTTGGAAGAGCAAAGGCAGCGGAGGGCGGCCTCAAGCTCCTGGTTCATCCGTTCTGCCTGACCATTGGTTTGCGGATGAAACCCAGAACTCAGGACCACCTTGGCACCCAACAATCTGCAAAACTCCTTCCATACGGTGGAAATGAACTGCGGATCTGGACGTCATTGATTAGAGCCTGGAAAACTGCCGGAGCATTTGTCAAGCCAAAAGGCATCACCAGATACTCAAAATGTCCCAGCGGGGTCTTGAATGCTGTCTTCCACTCGTCCCCTTCTTTAATCCGGACCAGGTGATAAGCATTACGTAGGTCCAGTTTAGTAAAGATGGTCGAACCTTGGAGTGGCTCAAAAGCAGATGCGAGTAGTGGAAGGGGATACTTGTTTTTGATTGTGATATTATTCAAACCGCGGTAATCGATGCAGGGCCGTAAACTTCCATCTTTCTTGGCCACGAAGAAAAACCCCGCCCCTAATGGGGATGTGGACTTACGGATGATTCCTGCTGAAAGGGACTCGTTGATATATTTTTCCATACTCTCACTCTCTGGACGGGACAGGTTATAGAGACGGCTGGAAGGTAAGGGAGCTCCTGGGAAGAGTTCTATGGCACAGTCATAAGGCCGGTGAGGAGGTAGTGACAGAGCCTTTGTTTTACTGAAAACCTGCTTTAGGTCATGGTAATCAGGTGGTACCTTTGAGAGATCTGGCGGTTCCTCCCTAGACGCTGAAACAGGGAAAGGATCGGAGGCAACAGCGGACCGTAAGCAGGTTGATAGGCAGTAAGGGCTCCATGACTCGACCCTGTCCTCTCTCCAATTCAACAGAGGGTTGTGTTTGTCCAACCAAGGGTAACCCAGGACTATTGGAGACTGAGGAGAAGGGAAAACAAAGAAGGTTATGTGTTCTCTATGGTTACCAGAAACAACGAGCTCCATAGGTTCTGTCTGGTGAGTAATGGATGGTAGCTCCCTCCCATCCAAAGAGTTCACGAGGACGCGGGTACTCAGGGGCTTCAACTGGAGACCAAGCTGTCTGGCGAGGCAAGAATCAATCAAGTTCTGTTCACAGCCGGAATCAACCAATGCTTGAGTCTGAAGAGAAGCTGAAGAGAAAATTAACTTCACAGGTAAAAACATGCGGGATTTCCTTCCAAGGGGGCTGTCCGCCTGTACTCCCGCTACTACTGGCGGACTCCCCCTTTTGGGCGAATCGGACAGGAAGCAATGAAGTGTCCCGCCTTTCCACAATACAGGCACGCCCGGCCCTCCATACGCCGCCGACGCTCCTCGGGAGAAAGTCTGGTTCGACCTATCTGCATTGGTTCTTCTGGGAGTTGACACAATGGGTTGGTAGGCTGGGTGGAAGACTGAGAATTATGAAACCAAACTGCAGGAGGTTGATCATCCCTGCGTTCACGGGTTCGAGCCCTTACGCGATTGTCCAACCTAATGGCTAGGGTTATGAGGTCCTCAAGCGAACCGGGCTCGTCCTGGTATGCCAGAAGATCCTTTAACTGATCGTTCAGTGCATTTAAGAAGGCACCTTTGAGTGCCTGGGTGTTCCAACCAGATGTCACAGCCAACGTGCGGAAATCAATGGCGAATTCAGCCACTGAATTGCGTCCCTGTCTTAGGCCCCACAGCTTACGGGTAATTTCAGTCTCTGAACTCTTATAACCGAAAGTCTGCTCGAAATCTGAAATGAAATCCTTAAACGAGACATGTGGGATGGAAGAATGAGTATACTTTGATTCAGCCCAGCAGAGAGCTCGATCCCTGAGCAAGCCAATTATGTAGGAAATTTTAGATGCATCATCCACAAAAGAGTGTGGAGAACGACTAAATACCAGGGAACATTGCAAAAGAAAGCCTCCACTCTTACCGATCTCCCCAGAGAAGTTCTCCGGGGTAGGAGAGGAAACATCACGGAAGTGGGGATGTAAGAGTGGAGTGGCCAGTGGGTCAGCAGGGGCTCCGGTTAAAGGCGGCTGAGCTTGGGGCGACAGCTTTCGACTGATATCCTCCAAGATTCCGGATAACTGATCCAAACGCTGAAAGGTGAAGTTCTGGTGTTCACAAAGAGTACGAAGCATGGATTCATGTTTAACAAGAATGGGACCTTGATCGGATCCAGAGCTGCGAGATGGTTCTGCTGGGTCAGACTGGCCTGATGGTTCTGTCATGGTTCGGCCCAAGCTCCTGACCCACATGCAGAACCACACGGAGACTGAATGATAATTCAAAGGGGTTTATTTAAAAAAGAAAATAAATAGTTCAGCTAGAGAACGTCGGGAACTTGTAGGCATCTGGAAACGGAGAGATTGGATTAGGAAGGAATGATGGCTAATGGAAATTAATTGGATTCCTGAATGTGTCAGTACTCACTGATCCGGGGGGAATGTCTGATCCTGGGAGAAGTAAGTGAGGTTGCTGAGCGGAGACTGGGGCTTCTGGGGAGTGCGGGAGGGACGGTGTGGCTTGAGAGCGAGAAGGCAGGTAGGGATTGCTGCACAAGAAGCTGACTGTGATGGAGGTGAGTAATCCACTTGGAAAACAGCTGTCAAACTTGGAGGCTTGGACTGGTTGCTTCAAAAACTGCATTCAAGAAAACCGGTATGGTAACCATCAGGCGCTGAAGAGTTGTCAGCCAGCTCCTTATAAAGCACCAAACAGTTGATTGGGAACAGGTGGAAGCAATCAGCCAGTGCAGCAACTCAGTCACAGATCCTCTCTGAAAGAGAGGACTCGCTCCGGATACAAAACGTCACAATGGGTCATTCTAATAGGGGTGGAGATTGGTGAATAAAAGACACACCTGTTGTTCAGCAGAGAGAGAGATGGGCGCTGTACTATTTGTTGTCCACACACATCGAGATCACTAATGATTTATAAATGCAAGACTTATATTTTTTGAGCATGTGTGTTTTCTTTTAGTCTAGAATTTTAAACTTTGATAAAGCGAAAAACCATGATGGGGTCTCAGTGGATCTTTTCAGCTGTTCCTGCAACCTATCCAACTCTATCTCTGTACCTCAGCAGTCTATACTTTACTTCCTTGAACAATAAGATTAATTCAATCAGCTCTAATACCAGTTCATCATAAAATAAATCAGACAAATAATTTTATTCCTGTCAGGCTTTTTGGACGTATGTTTTATTTTGCATGTATTTAAACTTAACTATACTAACTTAACTTAATTTTTCACAGACTCCTGTGTCCCTGGTCTCAATAGAAGTTTCCAGTAAGCTGTTTACAAGACAGTAACAGAGATTTGAGAAAGGTGAATTGACTAAGAAGCTGTTTTTGCATTTCATTATTTTAAAATATTGATACATATTACTGAGCAATCCAACCAATTAAGATGTCAGCTGAGGAGGTTTGGTCGTGTCCTTAAACTTTGGGCTGCATAAGGCTTCTGGTATGGGTTTTGGTAAGACAATTTATATATATGTGTGATTAAATATGTATTCATCTTTGAAAATGCAAAACATTTGAAATCGTTACCATGTCTCAGAAGCTTTAATCCAAAGCTGATGGAATATTTGGTCAATTTAATGTTTATAGTGTAAGGAACAAGAATACATTATTGTTTGTCTTATGTTTTATATCATGATATTCCTGGATGTTTTTAGTATGCTGAAAGCTACATACATTTACTAAAGGATAAATAAAGGATGTGTTGACCAGTCACTCATTAAAGTCTAAAGGATGGAAAGAGCCTGAGCTCTTAAATAGACAGTGAGCGATCTAAAATACATGGGTGCGCGTCATATTGTTTGGGGGGTGACATATTGGGCGCTGTGTTTCCTTCTATGTGAGGTTATGTGGACAAAACGCCTTTACGGATTTTTGAATACGCGGTTACATCCTTTTCCGATCGTCCTCATTAGAACTTTAAAAGGAAGAGGTCTACAAAGAGACTTAAAAAAATGAAATCTTTCTCCAACCCTGACCCACCTACCGACCTGATCCGAGATGCACCCAGCCCAGGTCGCTGTCCCCACTCGGGGAGTGGCAGCCTAAGAGCGTCCCTGCTCTTGGAGCGGTGCGCTCTCAACTGTTGTGTCCGATCCTTTGTGACATAAATAATAATAAAGAAAAAAAAAGTATTACAGCCGTTTCTGAGACGTATCTTCTCATACTCTGAATGGCCACAGTGGAGTTCTGGCAGGTACTCCTAAGGGGAACAGGGTGATCTCACCTTGAATCAGTACCTCAATAGACAGCTCAGTTTTCTACTACAGTAGCAGTCTGTGTTGCAGTAAAACCGTGGAAGCCTTTGATTGAAAACACTTTGTTGTAGGATAGTACCATAAAGACAAGATCAGGGTTGTCCAATATTAATAAGAAGCAGTCAGCTTTACATACAGAAATTGTTAACCTGTTAGTTTGCCTTAGCAACTGGTTAAAAGATAAACAGGTTAAAATATGGGAATTTGATTGTGGAGTTCAAACAAAAAATGTAATTGCATCCTTTATTTCGTTAAAAAAAGACCAGCAGCATCCATATTTGTCCTTTATTTACACCAATTAATTTGTTATTCAGTCAAATTTAATAATCTTTATTAATTGTGATGAATTCACAGCTACCCTGTGATTAATCTGATTACAATCTTGAATCGTTTGATAGTTCTGTGCACTTTAGGATATTCTGATCATGGTTTTAGAGCATATATATGTACTACCCAAGTGTTTTTTTATGTCATGCCGTTCAGGAAAAATATTATATATTTATATTGATATGTTTGACTATATGGAATGAACCTTGAATATATGGAATGAAAGTCTGAATATATTGAATCAACCTTGAATATATGGAATGAACCTTGAATATATGGAATAAAAGTCTGAATATATTGTATCAACCTTGAATATATGGAATGAACGTTTAATATATGGAATAAAAGTCTGAATATATTTAATCAACCTTGAATATATGGAATGAACGTTTAATATATGGAATAAAAGTCTGAATATATTGAATCAACCTTGAATATATTGAATCAACCTGGAATATATGGAATGAACCTTGAATATATGGAATAAAAGTCTGAATATATTGAATCAACCCTGAATATTTGGAATGAACCTTGAATATATGGAATAAAAGTCTGAATACATTGAATCAACCCTGAATATATGGAATGGAAGTCTGAATATATAGAATAAACCTTGCATATATTGAATCAACCTTGAATATATGGAATAAAAGTCTGAATATATAGAATGAACCTTGAATATATTGAATCAACCTTGAATATATTGAATGAACGTCTGATTGAATCAACCTTAAATATATGGAATCAAAGTTTGGCCTTAGTGATTATGGGTAATGTAGTAGATTAGTATGGCTGTCTGAATGCTGAAGTTTGCGTCCATTTATAATTATGAAAATGGCTAAAAGGTTCCTCCAACTGATCTTTCACTGTTTAAAGTGTCTGTGTTTTGTAGTTTTTGGTCTAGAGCAGATTAAAGATGCTTGGATCAGTGAGAAATTAGGTGAAATTACCCTTTGGCCATTTCCCAAATCAAAGGCTAGAATCAGAAGCCAACTTCAGCTTCGTGCTGGAGGAACCATGTAATCAGTTGACACAACAGCTGAAAGAAGAAGCTCTGGATGTTCACCTGGAGACCAACAGCTGAAATGGGTGGGTTTGGATATTTATATGATGATAAATGTAGATTTAGTATACCCTTATATGTGTTTGTAAACACATTAAAACATGTAAACTTCAGTTAGCAGCAGCTCGCAGTTAGCCGGTGCTTTGCGACCTACGGTAGTTTGGTGTGCTAACATCTCTGTGTTTGGTTTACATTCTTCTAAAATCAGTGTAATTAGGTTTATTCCAGATAACTGATGTGGTGTTTTTTTATTTTATTCAAATGCTGTGTCGATTCAGATGCTAACACAAAAACCAAGGGAATAAGCTTATGCTGGGCGTACACCAAAGGATTTTCACAGTCTCAGACTAAAGACTGGCAGTCTTTAAAAATCCTGCTGGAGTCTCTGCACGATCCCGTCGTCTTGATCGTTAAATGTAAGGTGATTTATACCAGTCTTTTTGTTTGATATCATCGCAAATCCTAGTGTTTTTGAGGGGTAATAATCTATTCTCGCAGTTTATTAAACCGTGCGCACGTAGTCGTAATCTGTACCCCCCGTTTATTAAACTGTGTGACCGTGTTAGGGGGTAACCCGCTTCATAATGTACCCTTTGCTGGACGGAACTATACTTTGCTGCTGTAGCACAGTGGTCAATGTGTAGGATTAGCACCACAAAGGTGATGGTTCAACTCTTGCTTATTACATTGTTTTGCAACTTGCCACACATCTTTTTTTTTTGTTCCTGCGAGAAAGTAGGCTATAAACATATGTGTCATATCTGTAAAAATAAAACAGTTGTGTAGCCATGTATTTAGCCTGTCATGGTCTATACACAACAAATGCAATATTTGTGTTGCATGGCTGAAAAGCGGCCTTGAAATGGGCCTTAAATTACTATGTGTATGCCAACTTTGCCCACTGTAATACAGGCATCAACCAGCACTATCTTTGAATCTGCATGGAGCAAGTGGTACAGCATAAACACCTTTATGGAAAGCCGTATGAGCATTTATTCTGATATCTTGATATCAGGCATAATTGTCATGAACATGCAAGTCCTTACTGTCCACTAGTTAACTAGTGAGCCATGTTTTTGTGAACTAGTTAACTAGTGAGGGTCAAAATATGCACACTAGTTAACTAGTGACAGCAAAATTTCCCACTAGTTAACTAGTGAACACATTTTGGCTTCCCTAGTTAATTAGTGACAGCTGGAAATGTCCACTACTCAACTAGTAAAGGCCAAACTGCATACCTGTAGGCACTAGTTAACTAGTGGAACAATTGAAGTTTCACTAGTTTGCGTGTGTGGCAGTGAAGCAGCTCACTAGTTAACTAGTGCGCACAAGACACACACTAGTGGTTGTTTTTGGAGCTATCTAGTTAACTTGTAATGCAAATATGTGCTCCTACTAGTTAACTAGTGATAAATTGGTCCTCACTAGTTAACTAGTTGGTATGTTTGGCCTTACTAGTTCACTTGTACTGGAACAGGACAGACTCACTAGTTATCTAGTGAGCATAACTGCATTATAATGTCTTTTAGTAGCTTATAGAGGGCAAATTGAGCCTTACATGTTAGCTAGTGAAGACAAAACACTGTCCACATTGAACTAGCTGGAGAAAAATGTACCTCACACTAGTAAACTAGTCGAATTTGAATAAATACACAAACGGCTGGCATTTTGTGCCACTAGTTAACTAGTGGGATGCAACACTGGCCACTAGTTCACTAGTGAGCAATGTCGCACTTGCATGCAAATGAAGAAGGCGGAAAAAAGATGTTGATTCGTCCATTTAGGACTCAAAAACCTAGAAAGCATGGCTGACTTCGTCCAGGCTGTTCTTAGAGCAACTTTCATAAACTAAGATCGTTTGAGCATAAAATTATGTTTTGATAACATTTCTACAATTTTTCCTGATATCTGATGGCATCGCTTTTAATAAACACTCTGTTTCTTATGAGAGGGATGGATAATAAAACATGTCAAACTTGCATTTTGCCAAGGAAGGTGCTATGGGGTATAGTTTCTTCTTTCCAGTCATAAATAATCATCACCAGTTTGCGAAGTTCGCCGTTTTTAATCCAAAACAGGTCACCTACGTGACGCGTGTATGTTACGTATGGTGGAGCAGCTAGCCGCAAGTTTTCAGGACAGGTTTTATGACTGACAGAAGCTGTAGTTTCAGTTACTATTTACATCCTCCCAGTAATTAAGGATTAAAAAAATGTTTCAACAGACCTCACAGCTTCCTTTTATTTTGGCTGCACGATGGCAGTGGATATTTTTTCCACAGCTCTTTTGGCCCAAGAACGCATCTACCGCGCTTATCTGGCAGAAAACGATGTCACAGCATAAAATCAACAGATTTACAATTAGTGCTGCGCTGCAACCAAAGTGAGAAAAAATACTTTCTCACCCTCTTCTGACACAGAGACTCCTATGAGTTTTATGAATTAATAATTCAGAAATAATTTTTGACGGGTAAGAATCCGGAACCTCTGTTTACTAAACTGTGACCGTCCTGGGCTCCTGTCCACTTGATAGTGTTCCCTGCTGAGCAGGGACGTATTCAAGAGGTTAATAAAGAGGGGCTAAAAGGGCCCAGGGTGGGTCTGGATCTGTAACATCAAGTTTTATTTATTTCATAATATAAATAAAGGTAGTTATGGTATAAAGGTGTATTACAAATCAATTAACTACACACACATTCCTGGTGTGGATATAACAAATAAAATAAAAAAGCACAAAAACTTCATACAGATCATAAAAAATAAAGTTTAAAAATGAAAGTTATGTTGCAATAAAAACTTGTTTATTACATTTTATTTCATAATTGCAACCGCATCAAGTTGCATGTATAGTGCATGTATCAAAACCATTGATTTGAAGATTAATGCTGATGTTATGTTAATAATTTTCCAATCAGCAATAAATATAACAATTTCTGATAAACCTACCCATCTATCTGCAGAGACGCATGGAGCAGAAGGTGCAGCATAAACACCTTGCATTAAAGAGATATAAGTTAACCAGTTACTTGTGGATACAGTGCCCACTTTGAAAGCAAGTCTTTATTTGATGTAACATGAAACTTGGCAAAGAATGCTACAAAATTCACACATAAAGAAACTGTTTAAGATAGTGGAATATCAGTTTGAATATTGATTATATGAAAATAACAATGGGAGCACAAGTGGCTGTTAGACCTGCACTGTTAAAAAAATTACACATCTGGTCTTTATGTGGTGGGGACAAAACTAGAATTTATAAATTATGCTGTGGAAATGTCCCCAGTTTAAACAACGCTTATGTTTATAGCCTACTTTCCTACAGGAACCCTAAAATGAATGTAAGATAAACTGCCCTCTGATATCTACAGGCTTCAAACCACATTATTCCAGGTACTGATCCTGCACCTTAACCACCCCTTCAAAGCAACATAGTATTTTTAAAGAAAACCTGGGAACACTATCAAGTGGACAGGAGCCCAGGACGGTCACAGTTTAGTAAACAGAGGTTCCGGATTCTTACCCGTCAAAAATTATTTCTGCACCTGCCCCCTGCCAGGATCCATATTATCCTTTACTTAAAGTTAATTTAAAAAGATGAGCAACTTACCTGAATGCAGTCGTCCTGCATGGAAAGTATGACTGGCAGTTAAACCTTCTGGGGGCACGAAGATCATAGATCTAAGCTCCCTTAGACTATTAACAATTTCCCGTACTGCATCAGCGCTAAGGGTAGCTTAAACTCTGCCCAGATTTAAAATGGAGAGGTCAATAGCGCGTACCTCTCTGGGGCCCGCACATCCTTGGTTATATGCTTGCTCAATTGCTATACATCGTCTTCTAATATGTCTTAGAACAGCATTCAGCATACCACAGGCTCTGATATCTGTATCACTGTTTCATAACAGTTTATCACTTTAGCCACTGGGGGCACCCATCAGAATCTGATGCCAAGGCTATGAACAGTAAATTTACATTTTAGAATGGGTGGGATTCATGATACCCAATAGGAGCCTTCTACCCACCCTCTCATTAGCATTAGCATAAGACTGTTTCAGGCAGTAGTTAATTAGTGAGCTGCTTCACTGCCACACACGCAAACTAGTGAAACTTCACTTGTTCCACTAGTGGACAAATATGGTTAGCTTGTTTGTGTTTTTAGGTGTAACTAGTTTACTAGTCAATGAATTATGCATGCCACTAGTTAACTAGTAAGGGCTGCAACACCCTCACTGGTAAACTAGTGGGTATTTTTGCCTTATCATGTTAACAAGTGACAATTTTGGCAGCTCACTAGTTAACTAGTGGGGCTGAAATGGCCTTCACTAGTTAACTAGTGGGCGTTTTGGGGCTCACTAGTAAATTAGTGACAGTTTTTGCATCTCACTAGTTAACTAGTCGAATGTAAATTGCCATCACTAGTTCACTGGTGGGTGTTTTGGGGCACACTAGTAAAATAGTGACCCTTTTTGTACACTAGTTAACTAGTGGGCATTTGTGTCTTCACTAGTTAACTAGTGAGCAGTTCTGCCTTCACTAGTTTACATGTAAGTGTCACACTGAAGCCACTAGTTTACTAGCTAAAGTTCCTTTGGCCTGCATGTTAACTTGTGTGCCACCTGCAAATGTTTTGAGTGGGATTTTGTGAAATTCTGAAATGTGATTGGTTGTCATATTTTACTTGGACATAGGGAGCCAATAGAAAGCCTCAATTTGAGGAATTCTCCGCCTGCAAATTGAATTCTGTGCCACTAGCTGACTAGTGTAAATTTAGACTTGAACTAGTTTACTAGTATAATTTATGACCTCACTAGTTAACTAGTTGTACAATGGATGCATCAACTAGTTAACCAGTTAGCCTTATGTCATCAACTAGCTAGCTAGTA
The DNA here is from genome assembly GCA_028564705.1 of Apricaphanius iberus. Taxonomy (NCBI): domain Eukaryota; kingdom Metazoa; phylum Chordata; class Actinopteri; order Cyprinodontiformes; family Aphaniidae; genus Apricaphanius; species Apricaphanius iberus. The sequence goes on along the minus strand of JAPXFQ010000168.1, from coordinate 228,461 downwards.
AGTCATTTATGGTTCACCAGTTAACTAGTGACATTGACCTATTCCATCTAGTTAACTAGTTAGGAGTTATGCCTTTACTGGGTTGTATTTTGGCCTTTACTAGTTAACTAGTGGACATTTCTGTCTGTCACTAGTTAACTAGTGAAGCCAAAATGTGTTCACTCGTTAAGTAGTGGACATGTTTGCTGTCAATTGTTAACTAGTGTGCACAAACATGGCTCACTAGTTAACTAGTTGACAAAAATGGCATCAGAATAAATGCTCAAGCGGCTGGCCAAATTATGTAGAAGTTAACATGAGGAATTCGACATTCAGTAGTCAGCTAGTACACCTTTTTGTACCTTACTATTTGATTAGTAAAATATAAAAGTGTTTAAAATAGTTAACTAGTTCACATTTGAATTGCGGAGCAATACCAGTTAACTAGTAAGATATGAAACATATGAACTAGGTAACTAGAAATAATTTTGGGCTGTCACTAGTTAACTAGTGGACATTTGGGGTGTCACTAGTTAACTAGTTCACACAAACATGGTTCACTAGTTAACTAGTGGACAGAAATGGCTTGAATGTTCATGACAATTATGCCTGATATCAAGATATCAGAATAAATGCTAATTCGGCTTGCCATTCACCTTGGATTGAAAAGATATGAATTAACCAATTACTTGGTCAATACAGTACCCAGTTTCAATCTAAGCCTTTATTGGATGTATCAATCTTGGCAAAGAATGCTACAACATTTGCACATAAATAAACTGTATAATGCTGAGCATAATGGGAGGAATTTGGCAGGAAGCTAAAATAGTCTAGGTGTAGTCTTGTAAATACTGTCACTACAAGATTCAGTGTTTGTAAAATCTTTATTCTGATAATAAAAAAAACTATTAACTAAGGTTGTAGTTGCAATAACAAAACACCGACTGGATGCCAGTTTTGTTGCTGTAACCAGCCAGCATCATGTCCAGCAGCAAACCTTACAGGGTAAATGGTATTTTGTACTAATAAGTTTAAAATACTAAACGGAAAATAATTATAACAAAATATGGTTCAAAGGCAACAGTACATTTTTGTTCCTGTCCTCTCAGCATCTTATTTCGGTAGCTGAGTGGTATCCTCCTCTTGGTGATGTCCTCTATAAAAGTCATAATTTATGCTGACAAATTTCATAGCGTGCGTATACGACCGAAGTAAAGTATAATAGCCTTTCACCGCAGCGGTGAAAGTGTGCCTGCTATTCTGGACGGAGCCAGATTATATTACCTGGTGTGGAGGTGGAGGTCAGTGCTCTCATATCTGGGAACAACGTCATATACACAAGTATTGCAAAGCTGTTTAACCGACAGCTAACTTTAGCCATTAGCAAGCTTTCTTACCTTTTTGCATGAAAAACTTCACCATTTCCGCGTACGTTTTGATGCCGTAAAAGGTTTTTATTTGTGTCCATCTGTTGTAGGCTTCACCTAAACTAACTGGTTTTAGATATTATAAGTTTGCTCCTCTTCTGAGAAAGATAATGAAATCTATGGGGCTTAGACACAGCAGCTAAATTTACAGAGTGCTCCATTTTCTACAGTACGCCTCATTCCAGATAGTTGTTTACAATATTATTTGGCAACCTGCAATGGCGTGCCGCTGTTGGGTGGAACACGTAAATATAAACAGTGCAGTGGTTGGAAAATTTGATCTTTTTTACTGATTTTTAGGTTAAATATAATGTTTAAAGGAAAGGCTGCACTTTGATTCTGCACACCTCTAAACCCCCTGTTGAAGCATTACTTTTTTAAAGAGATAGCTTTTAAGAAAAATGTTCCATATACAACCTTTAATTATTTTTAATTGCTGTAGGGATGGTCACGAAAGCTTGGTGGGGGGATGCTTGGAGATGGTAATGTTCTTTAGGAGGTGTGAATGATCTGGAGTCTATGGTGTGTTGTTAAGTTGGGGGATGCATTCAGGATGATCATCAGCGAGTACAATAGGTTAGCCAGACAGTGTTGTGTGACTATTATATGTGTGAATGTGTAAGCCCTGTTCAGAAAATTTCTGCCTTTTAGGCCCAACGTTACATTACAAGTTCCTAAAATCTTACAAAAGTATATATATATATAGCGGCAAAATTATTTTTAGACTTTGATATATCCTTTCAATCCTATGAACAGTCAACGTTTCATCTAGTAAGAAAGCAGAGAATGCTCTATGAGATGCAACATGGCGGCGCTTCGCTCTCAACTAGTGTTTGTTTATGTTCAGTCCGTCCACAAAATTATTGCTTTACTCTATAGAAACATTTGACTTGTATTAACTTATAGTTTACTCCATTTAATATGTACAAGAGCTGGGGAAAGATGACAAACTGGAGCGGCTCAAACGGAAAAAGTCCACTGCCTCAAATTATAAAGGAGCGGGTCCACCAACAGGTTTTAAAGCGCTTCCCTAACCTGTCTGGGGACCATTGGCAAAGAGTCAGAAACAAAATAAATGAGAGACTGAGAAGTCCCCGCAAGACTGACCCTGAGGCACAGCGCCTTGGCTATTGCCGTTAAAAAAAACGTTCAAAATGTGATTTTTTTTTTTTTGGTTTGCTGTGTTGTGTGAAATATGCTAGTTTAAATAAAAATGGAAGAAAAAAAAGTTATAGCTTCACAGTTTCATTTATTATTAATGGTAGATGACCATTATTACTCACAGGTAAATCACATCTGTGAATCACACGTTGATTCAGAGTAGAGCTGTAATCTGGCCTTAAAAGTTGGAGACTGACTGGATGAAAATTGCGCTAGTGGACAAACTGTTTAAAAAAACAAACAAAAAACTATCAGGTTTTTAAGTGGTTGGGAAAAAACTGTAATTTATAAATATTACCCCGGCTACAAAGACTCATATGTCTATATAGTACTTTCCTGCAGGACTACGAATCCATGCGTTAGAAAAACTGACACCTGTTTTCAATTTACTGGACAAATGTTTGAAACTCCGGTCAAAAGGATCTGTTACCTGAAACTTAAAATTATAAATGAATAAGAATAATTTCAAGGCATGTTGATTTATAACGTTTTTTTTTTTTTGTCTGCAGCTATATGAAGCTTTAACCACTTGATTCTGTTGCGTAAAAGTCTGTCTCGCCTGTGTGAGTCTCTGTGTGCGCTCTCACCGCTTGCTCTAGATTTCAGGAGATTTTGTCTGACTTGTGGCCATCAGGGAGCTGCTATATAAATGCAGGAGACTTCTGCAACTTGAAACTTGGGATAATAGTGCATTTACACTTCAGTATTTTCTGTGAGAGCGCAACGCAGCAGTCGAAGCATGTTTTCTGTTTTGATCTGAGAGGAGTGGGTCTTCCACATCGTGACACATGCAGTGTGCCTGCAACATCTTAACAGGTATTGTCGGAATAATGTTAGTGGCCCACTGCAGCACTTTATTACAGTATAAATGATCGCGCTGAGATGATCAGCTGACCACTAAAGCCCGTCCTGAGACCGTGGACAATGATAGAAATTAAGCCCGAACCTGGCCAGGTTCCCTAACCCTATGAAACCCAAAAAGTAGGCTAATTGCCTACAGTACTGTCATACGTTTCACATTACAGAGCACTCTTATGCTATAAAACTACTGTATCTGGGTATAAGACTACAGTGGTAGGCTATTTGAACCCTGAGTTTCTGAGTTACATTCAAACTTAGGCTACATACAAACCAGCAAACCATTGAGGAACAGATAGGGGAACATTTTTTATGACATTTATATAGGCTACCCTGAGTCTGATACATCAATAAATCATTAACATTAAAATCACTGCTCCTCCCCGTGGACAAAAGAGGCATTGCAGCTGGTTTTCACTCAGGCTCCTTGGGGGCGAGGCCTCACTGAAGACGTCATAGCGGGGGATTACATTACCACCACGGACCTGTCAGGGACCTTTGACGGATCAGGCACGTACCAGTCAAGGGCCAGTCAAGGACCAATCATGGAAACATGAGAACTTTTAAACTGCTACTACTGTAATTATTTAAACTATACAGTACTACTTTGTAACTATAGTGCATTATGTAAATATTGTCAATCAATTTGTTGATGCTGTTACAACCAAATTTCCCCATGTGGGACAATTAAAGGAATATTCTATTCTATTCTATTCTATTCTGGTCACTCATAAGATTTCAGTCTGTGGCAACAATTTGCCCAATCAGTTGCTTTCACAATATTCACAGTATATTATGTGGGGGTACAGTGGTGGCTGTTCATGTGCAGGGTTGCGTATCAAGTGTGAGACCATAGAGTCTGTGGTAAACAGAGAAAATAGATGGAAATAACTTTAATCCCAATTGAAGCCCCGCTCCTCAAGACTGTTTGCGAGCCGCTCCAAACGTTGGCCGTCCTTCACAGTCCCCATGAAGGACTAATCTGTTCCTCAGCTCTAAAGGCCTGAAGCTCCCAGACCTCAGCATCACTCCAGTTTACCATGTCAGATGATACAGTTTACACATACTTAAGGAACTCCCCATATTTACTTACATTTTACAGATTGTTGCCCACTAAGGCTCAGCCGACATTCAACACATCATCAAGACATCACTCTCTATAACTTTCAAGCTTCCCAAAACGAATGCTGCTATATTCCCACAATGCCATGCCACCATTGAGAATTCATAAGACGCACTGTGCCAGTAATACTACCCAAATATGCGGATGATTAATGTTTAAGTAACGGCCAGTGAGCGTTCAGGGTCAACCTTCAGACTCTGACTGGCAGATAAACTCATTTGACTGAACATTTTCCTTTTTGAAATAATTAAACCACTGGGAAAACATAATTTTGAATTAAAGGCTGACCTTGTGAAACATATGTTTTGGAATAAAATAGTTTGAATAAAACTGGCTAAAATATAAAATATATTTTTAGGGAAAATGTACAATTTAGTAATGTGTTTTATAAATAAATCCATGAAAATTCAAAAGAAAAAAACAAGTATTTAAATACTAATTAAACAAAGTTTGTAGGATTAATACAGGTGTTTACTGTTTCTGTTTTCTTGGATTTTTTCAACAACTGGATTTTTTCTTTACAAAATGCATCATCGATTCTATTTGTTTTTAGGTGGAGTTGATGGGATCTAGGAGATAATCCTGGAACTAAAGGAACTCCTGCTGTTTCTTTTGCTCTCCAGCTGTAACAGAACATTGCATCAACACTGCTTTTGGTATAAGTTTCCAACTTTTATTCTTAGAAATCAAGAATATTTGTTTGTGACCTCACTGACTTCTATTTGAAATGTGGCGCTTTTCAGAGTATTTTAAGATGTTGTAAAGTACCTACAGATATAACCCTTACATCCATAAACTGAATTAAATTAAATACTTAGGTTCTGTAATTGTCATGAATTTAATTGTCACCCAGAAGTTAAGTTAAAGGTAGTTTCTCAGTTAAGAACATTAGCATGACTTCCTGTGACTTGATTTCTTTATTTACGGAATTTATAACTAATCATATTTGGTCAGCAACTCAATAAAAGTGCATAGTACTTGTTTCATTTGTGGTTCACCTTTTCTGTCTTTTGTTCCTCAGTATGACAAGCGTGTCTGGGCCAACCTTCCCCTTTGTGTATCCACTACGTTTCCATGGATTGGCACCTAACCGGGAGCATCAAGGTGGATGAAGAACCACAGGGAAAATCTTTTAACTCAAATATGTTCTCATAACAAGAATAAAACATGAATCAATATTTCACTGTGTTCACTATTGTTTTTTCCCCCTGTATAATAATCTGTGCATAAAATATTTGAGCAGTTAATTCTGATCTTACTTTACAATAAGGAAAAGTATTTATGAGGTCACTGGTGGTCATGGCCTGTGATGGACTGGCGACCTGTCCAGGTGTACCCCGCCTCTCGCCCGTTGACAGCTGGAGATGGGCACCAGCCCCCCTGCAACCCCTGAAGGACTAAACTCAACACGTTAACCACAAAGAGTGGGATATGATTCTGTATTGTAGAACTGGAAATTCAGGGAGTTTGAGGCACCTAAATCTTTTTCCAGTTCATTCAATATATACAGACTGGCATTTTATATATTCAACATTTCATTCCATATATTTGTACTTTCATTCCATATATTCAGACTATCATTTAATATATTAAAACTTTATTTCCATATATTCAAGGTTCATTCCATATATTCAGACTTAATTCCATATATTCAGACTTAATTCCATATATTCAGACTTAATTCCATATATTCAGACTTTCATTCAATATATAATTAATGTTAATTCCATACATTCAAACTTCATTCAATATATTCAGACTTGCATTCCATATATTCAGACTTTCATTCCATATATTCAATAATCATTCCATATATTCAATGATCATTCCATATATTCAAGGATCATTCTATATATTCAAGGTTCGTTCCATATATTCAGACTTGCAGTCAATATATTCAAGGTTCATTTCATATATTCAGACTTTCATTCCATATATTCAAACATATCGATATAAATATATAATTTTTTTCCTGAACGGCATGCCATAGTTTGTGTGTTTCTGTATATATACAGTATATATATATATTTGAAAGATAATGTGTAAAGGGGTAGGCCATAAAAGTGAACACTTCTACCAACTTCCTTTTCTAACAACTGAACTGTTCATTGTTGCTTGTAATTATTGTTTTATTTAAAATGTTAGAAGAAGCCAAAGTAAATAAATCTAGTTTCTATTGACATTTATTTAACAGGTTTAATATTCTGGTCACAGTTATTAGATTTTAAGGACATCTAAGTATGCTATAGTTTTCAGGTAGCATATTCTGAGCAATTTTTTTTTGTTTTTTTTGCATCTATATGTGCTCCCAGGTAGAATATTCTGATCACAGTTTTCAGTGCATCTATGTTTGCTTTTTTTTTTTAGCTTTTTATTAAAAGGGTAGGATGTTCTGTGAATTGAAATAAAAAGTTTTTGTTATTCGTATAAATAGCTGCTATGTTTGGTATCACTACTTAACTCCCACTTCAATTCCGTCACTTAAAAAAATATTTTCCAATTATTATAATTAACAAACAAAGCTAACAGTGTTATTTTTCGGCATGTAAACATACCAGTAGCACTTTTCGAGGGGAGCACCAACAGATAGACATAGCTACAGACGTGGACAAAATTGTTGGTACCCTTCATTAAATCAAAGAAAAACTCATAATGGTCACAGAAATAACTTTAATCTGACAAAAGTAATAATAAATACAATTTATATAAATGTTGACCAGCGAAAGTCAGACATTGCTTTTCATCCATGCTTCAACGGAATTATTTAAAAAATAAATGCATGAAACAGGCCTATACAAAAATGATGGTACCCACAACTTAATATTTGGTTTCACAACCTTTTGAGGCAATCACTGCAATCAAATGATTCCTGTAACTGTCAATGAGACTTCTGCACCTCTCAGCAGGTATTTTGGCCCACTCCTCATGAGCAAACTGTTCTAGTTGTTTCCGGTTTGAAGGGCGCCTTTTCCAGACAGCACGTTTCAGCTCCTTCCAAAGATGCTCAATAGGATTGAGATCAGGGCTCATAGAAGGCCAGTGTTTTCCTCTTAGCCCTTCTTGGGTGTTTTTAGCTGTGTGTTTTGGGTCATTTTCCTGTTGTAAGACCCGTGACCTGCGACTGAGACCATGCTTTCTGACACTGGCCAGCACATTTCTCTCTAGAATCCCCTGATAGTCTTGAGATTTCATTGTACCCTGCACAGATTCAAGACACCCTGTGTCAGATGCAGCAAATCAGCCCTAGAACATAACCGAGCCTCCCCCATGTTTCACAGTAGGGACCGTGTTCTTTTCTAGATATGCTTCATTTTTCCGTCTGTGAACATAGAGCTGATGTGCCTTGGCAAAAAGTACAATTTTTTTTCTCATCTGTCCACAGGACATTCTCCCAGAAGCTTTGTGGCTCGTCAGCATGTAGTTTGGCATACTCCAGTCTGTTTTTTTTTAATGATTTGTCCTCTGGCTCAAACAGCGAAGGATGTTCCGATCTGACACTGATGTTCCTTGAGCATAAAGTTTAGCTTGGATCTATTTTGAAGTCTTTCTAGGCTCTTTTGTTACCATTTGGATTATCCGTCTCTTTGATCTGTCATCAATTTTCCTCATTCAATATATAATTAATGTTAATTCCATACATTCAAACTTCATTCAATATATTCAGACTTTCATTCCATATATTCAGACTATATTCAGGAGGTTGGCTACAGTCCCATGGATCGTACATTACTGAATGACATGTGCAGCTGTAGTCACAGAAACATCTAGCTGCTTGGAGATGGTCTTATAGCCTTTACAGTTAACATGCTTGTCTATGATTTTCTTTCTCATCTCCTGAGACAAGTCTTTCCTTTGCTTCCTCTGGTTTATATTGACTGTGGTACACACCACGTCACCAAACAACACAGTGACTACCTGAAGTCCTATATATAGGCCCACTGAGTGATTACAGGATTGTAGACACCTAGGATGCTGATTAGTGGACATACCTTGGATTAACATGTCCCTTTGGTCACATTATTTTAATTCTTTTCTAGGGGTACCATCATTTTTGTCCATGCCTGTTTCATGCATTTATTTTTTAAATAATTCTGTTGAAGCTTGGATGAAAAGCAATGTCTGACTTTCATTGGTCAACATTTATATAATTTGTTTTTATTATTACTTTTGTCAGATTAAAGTTATTTCTGTGAACATTATGAGTTTTTTTTTATTTAATGAAGGGTACCAACAATTTTGTCCACGTCTGTATCTATGCGTGCAATTTTAGGACATTCTGACGAGATAGCACAGATAGTCAGAACACCGGCCATTAGGGAAACCTCCAGAATCTCTCGACAGACAGCAAGCCTATGATTGAAGACATTATGCTTTTTGAAGCTTGCTTGTTTCCACTAAATCAAACAACTGTATTCATTTTTAAGAGCATCCTTATTAATCTCTACCGTGGAGGTAATTTGTTTCCCAGGGTTCTTTTGTATGTTTGTTTGTTTGTCTGTCTTTCTGTTAGTTAGCAACATAACAAACAAAAAAATCATAGACAGATTTTGATAAAAAAAATTCAGGAAATGTTTGAGGTGGGACCAGGTACACCAAAACTGTAAATATCCTATGTTGTGTGGTTAGTTGTGTAATTCTTTGGTGCAGTGTATAAATGTATTAGGAAACATCCAAAATCATAAAGGTTAACACTTACAGACGAAACAAAGGTATGTTGCACTGCATGTCCAAAACTGTACACTAAACTGAAAGTAACTGTAGGACTGTCAATTGAAAATATCAAAGCAATTCTAAATCTTAACAAGTGAGTTTCTCTGATTTTTTATTTGAATTTAGTAGGTAATGTTTTCTTATGTAATAGATGTGTGAAATTTATTAAAATAATGAGATGGTTTAAATAAATGAATGTTATCATTGTCATCATTTTTATTCATAAACAAGAGTTAAAAGCTGTAAAACTGCTTTAGCAGGAGAGATATATTATTGATTGAAGGGGTAGATTAGAAATTAATGACCCAAGTGGTCTACATTGAATAATCAATTTTAATTAATATCAATTTCACAGTGCAGCTGCTCTGTAACAGTTCCCAAGATCAGCTTTGGTGGCATACATTTTTTAAACTTCTTGGGGAGAACATTCATACACATTGAGGAAGTGCAAGCAAAATGTAGTGGAGGGTACAGAGAAGCCATGATCTATGTTCCTGTTCTACTACAGGATGTCATTCTCAGTCTAACCTTGCTACATTTTAGTCATTAACACAAATTGATCTTCTATTTTCTCTTCCAAGCAAAGCAAAGTGCAAAAAATTGGAGAGGAAATGAGATATCTCTGTTTTCTACTTGGCCCTAAAAAAACATCCATCAAACAAGTCTGATTTAAAATGACAGTGATGAGGTACTTTAATGTGTGTATGAGTGTGTGCATATGTGTGAGTGTGTGTGTGTGTGTTTGTATCTGTGCATGTAACTACATGTGGGGGAGAGGAAAGCATCTCCCCTGAGGAGTGCAAGTGATATTCTAAATCCAAATTGCATGGATTGGGTGATTGCTCCACACAAACAGAATAGTGACATGTCAATAGGCATGCCCTTATCAGAAAAATAATAAGGCTAGTTTCCTGACCAAAACTAGATATGCAGACTGTCAGATGAGAGAAAAAAAAGAAAAGAAGGTCTAATACTATTCAACCAAAGACAATGCTTATTAAAGTAGTTCAATTTGCATAAATTGTGTCAAGACATATTGGCTTAAATGTCTAAAACTAAATGAAAAAAGCTCTTCTAATGTCATTGTTAAAATTGCTTCTTGATCAGTGTGAATGAGTTTGACAAAGCACCGACATTATAGTTGTCTGGTTGAAATAAATTGTTTAGATATATCAAAGATATCTACAATCTCCCTACCAAAACAATCAAAACCATGACCACTGAAAGATACGGTTTTACAATGCGTTTCTCTCTTAAATGCACAAATATGGAAAATTTGTTAAGACGCGTAATATTTTTTTACAAGTTCTCCTATTTAATTCTAGTAAGGCATGTAGCTCAAGAAAGATACTTATTACCGCGCTTGAAGTCAGTGCCATCGCTGTGCCAAAGCACATAGGCCATGAAGTGGGTTAGGTAAGGTGGGGGGCTCACCAAAAGATCAGGCTGGTTGTAAACCATTTTAATTTATCATAATAGAAATATATTTAAATAACAATATAGATATAAAACATTCAAAGCAACAAATTGTCTAGGGGTTGTTTTCCAAATTTGCCAAAGAATAATCTTCTCCAATCTCCCCTGAGGTTCACAGAATGGCTTAGCACTAAAAACATTAAACATCTGTTGCCATTATATCCACCTTCCAGACCACTCAGTTGTTCAGGTTCAAGTGTAGTCTGCACCCCCCGACTCAGAAACAAGCATCGATAACCAGAACTCAGTGTTTATGCTCCATTAATCTGATTCAAACTTCTAGAAAACTGCACAAATGCTTTCACAGTTGGTTGGTGCTTGGTACTTGGGTAAGCCATATTGCGTAATTTCCTGTTGTCGCTGTTGCGCTAGGTGGAGCTGTTTGGTGTCCAGAGTCTCCAGAATGAATCTAGTTTTCTCTGTTCGGAGGGCTTTCTAACTTTTTTCTAACACAAAAGCATGCTGAAACACATACTTTCTGTTACTGCACTTGCAGTTTTGGAAACTCTGTGTTTCACACAGTTTTACTACTTTACTTAATTTAATAATAACAGTACATGTAATAAATGTTCAATTAAATGAATATTCAATTGAATAGCTTTGGAGGCGAGGGTTTTGGAACTAGAGGCCCGACCCTGCACTGTTAAATAAACAGCAGATGGCCAAAGCCCATTAGCCAGCACAGAGCCAACAACAAAATAACAACCTTGAGGTCCTCATACAGAGTCTGAAAGCCTTAATACAGCATTTAATTCTATCTTAGATTCAGTCATTTTTACTCAAAAATACAGGGCCTTAGCCACTTGGGTCAACACACTTTGGACCTTGTACTGACATATAGCAGTGAGTGTGAGGAATTAACTATTCTCCCATATAAGCCGGTCATGTCTCACCATATTTTGATAACTTTTGATGTTATTTTAATGGACCATCACAAATCTGAAAACCTGAAATTTCTATTTCAGATAGTAGAGCTCTATCAGACAATGTTGTGACAAGTTTTATAGAATCTGTACCAATCTTATTTTCCTCTGTTTCTCAGAAGCCATTTTCTGATAGAGGTTCTGGAATATTTGCAGCAATTCCATCCGGTCTTTAACTGGAGTTGTCCTTTCATACACAACATTTTTTACCAGAACACTGCCTTTTTGCTGCTTTGCACCGGAGGATCCTGATTAGTCCTCTTGGGACTACTCCACCACTCAGCCGCTGGATGAGTGGTGGAGTAGGGGAGGGGTAGAAACAAGTAACAATCTGTTGTTAGCAGGGCAGCTAGAATATATACAAAGTCTATGGTATATATGCAGCAAGTGAGCGTAAAACTGCGCCAAGCTGCCATGTAGCTAGGCGCGTGCGACGGCACAGCTGGCATCAGCACGTCAATGCAGCTGCTGCTCGGGTGGTCCTTCAAGGCGGCCACGCAGCCGCTGCATGTAGTTGGGAAAATTGAACGTTGAGGCAGCAGCAACCAGTCAGCTATGGGATGACAGCATTAAGGGCAGGTTAGACGGAGGAAGAGCTGAGCCGCCGGCTGGAGCTACTTGGGGAGCGGGAAGATGAGCCGAGCCGAGGACTGGAGCCACTCGAGGAGAGGGGAGGATGGAGGACGAGCCGTGCGCTGTAGTTACTCAACGAGCAGGGTCTCCGCAGTGATTAGAGGGGAATCGGCTAGATCGAGCTGGAAGGCTGGAGAGTTGGAGACTTAGGATACGGAAAAAATCAGACCTTATTTGGTGGAAGATATGAGTGCCAGGTAAGCAGTTAAATATGTTCTTTTAACTTTCTTGTTATGTAAGCTAACACTAGAACAAATCCAGTTAGGGCAACTATGGTTACTAAATATACACTACTAGACTCCCGGTGGAAGAGAAATCCCTGCCCGGTCGCTGATGTACTGACATAAAGCGCCGACGGAGAGTACAAATGTGCAAGCGGCGGGGTTTGAATTTTCAAAGCAGCAACTTTTGTCCATTTGAGCTGTTTGATGCCTGGCAGCAAAAGGCGGTCTGAATGTACCATAAGAGTTACAATGGGATGTACTAGGAATGCTGAATTAGCTGTGTTGCTACTGGATTGGTAAGTAGTAAATGCTTTTTCTGGAGTTATTGTGCTTGGTCTGGGAAGATAATGTAATACAGTGGCTGAAAAATGATATGATGGTTTACAACTGCCACGCTGTTAGTTTCATGTTTTGTTGCATCAGCTGGCAGGCCTTTAAAACTGTCATTACAGTTTTTAAGATATTTTTCATAAAAATTTGGTTTTATGTTAGTGACATTGCAAGCCTTGAGAGAGTGACAGAGGGCAACTACCCATAAAAGTAAGGAGTGTATCTTTAAAAACTTAATGAAATCACATTGTATGTTTTTTTTTTTCATTACTATTATATGTATTTTATCACTTCATATAAGTATTTGAACATCTGGGAATCACCAAGAATTTTGGTTCTCAAGGACCTGTTACCCTGCCTTTAAAAAGCCACCTCTACTCATCTTATTAATCTAAACAGCTCGTCTGAGCTTGTTAAAGACACCTGTCCACCCCACAGCCAGTCGGACTCTACCATGAACAAGACCAAAAAACTGTCAAAAGACAATACAGAAAAAAAATTGTAGACCACCACAAGGCTGGAAAAGGCTACAGGGCAATTTCTAGCACCTTGGTGAAAATAGATAGACTGTTATAGTAATTGTTAGAAAATGGAAGCATCTAAAGATGAGTGTCAGTCTCCCTCAGACTTGGGCTCCATGACAGACCATGCCCTACCTTTTTGCGGTTTAACTGATAATAATAAAAGTGAGGAAGCAGCCCAGAATTACATGGGAGGAGCAGGTCAATGACATGAAAACAGCTGGAACTAGAGTTTCAAAGCTTACTGTTGGTAAAGCACTATGCTTTAATGGTTTAAAATCAGGCATTGCACAGAAGAGTCCCCTGCTCAAGTCATCACATGTCCAGGTTTGTCTGAAATTGCCAATGACCATCTGGATTATCCAGAGGAGAAATGGGAGAAAGTCATGTGGTCAGATTAGACTAAAATGGAAGTTAAATGTCACTTACTGTGTCGAGAAGATGAAGTATGCATTGCATCCTAAGAAAACCATTCAGAATAAGCATCCAGAACATCTAAACACACATGATAAGGCAACTCTCAAGGCTAACACCCAAAATATCTTGACAATAACTTCTGCACCAATCCCACTATTTCATTACCATCAAATGGGTGATCATTTCTGCAGAAGGTATTCCTATCTTAAGTACAATTGTTTAATTTCACTGTATATGTAGTTCTTTGTTCAGTTGAGAACTATTTAAAAACAAACAAATAAATAAATAAATACTACTGAACAGGGCATATAGCACCAGCCCTTCCCCATGGGATTAAAGAAAAAATACAGGTAAAAAATAGATTATGGCCAGAATTTTCTGACCCTGCCACTCAAAAGGATGGACTGAAATATATGTCTAGTGCAACTTCTGCTTTATACACAGCCTTACATGTCTCAGCCCGGAAAACACCTATATACCCCCCTTTTAACCCTGCATGGCATGATCATTTGTGAAAAGCACCTAATTGCAGAAAAAGCTTTTTTAAAGTGTATACAAACCTTGTCAAGAATATAGGAAATGTTGGGCCTCTGTAACGGCAAAGGCTTCTGTACCAACTATTAAAACAGAATTTCTGAGGTGTTCAAATACTTATGTGCAGCAATAGAAAAAACAAATAAATTCTTTAAAATTCATACAATGTGATTTCCTGATTTTTTAAAGCTGTCTCTAAAAGTGGAAATGCACTTACAATGTGAGTTTCAGACCCCTCCATAATTTCTAAGTGGGAGAACTTGCAAAGTCGCAGGGTTTCATATGTTCCTCACTGTAAATGGCTTATTTTACTCCTCTCTCAAATCAAATAATTTCCCTGTCCAAAATGTGGACATTGCTGTCTTTATAGGGGACTCCATTTTTTGTGAATAGTAAATGAACCACTGTTTTTTACCAAATCAATTAGCTCCTCTCTCTTGTGTCATCCTTTAGTGTAGATTTTTTTTTTAATTCCTCTCAGCACTGGACTGCAAATACCAGACATCTGATCTTGATTTTGGGTGTATTACCCTTGGGGTTGACCCACTTCTCTTTTAGTACGGTTAGGTTTAAAATACTCCTTATTTAGTAAAATTCTCCTTAGTTTCCTCATCTCAGTAAATTCCTCACCTGCCATCTAATTATTATTTATATATGCTACAAAAATTATGTAGAAAAATCCAATAAGACCAATAAGAAAAAAACATGTTTAAACGGAAAAGGTCTAAGCACTTATATATTGATTTGATCATGTATTCAACTTTTATTATATTTCTCAGTGACTTATTAAGCTTTTGAGACTAGTATTCATGCGGTAAACATATATTCCTTTGCAACATGATGTAATTGTAAGCCTTCCCTACATTCAACTTTCCTGAATATCTTTTCAGTGAATCCCTTTAAAAAAAACACCAGGAAAAGGCTTTCAATGGTTCACCTCTATTTTAGACATGCTCAAATCACTCTGCATCCCTGATAGTATTTCTCTGAGAATCAGGCTAGAGGGCCTGTATTGTCAAGCACTACTGACATCTATGACAAATAATATTTTCAGGCAAAGCTTGTGAATGTAAATACTCTATGCATGTGTATTGCAGAGTGGTTCCAGCAAAATAGAGCTATCATGATTGTTATCATCATCATTAAGTTTGCATGTGTTGTTTTTGAAAATCAAATGTGGCAGCTAGTGAAGCTGATCATTTATGCAAGAACTGGCACCTTTTTAGAACTTACAAGCATTAATTACAAATCCATTATGAACCTAAATCCATCAGAAATGTGAACATTATGCTGAGTGGCACCTCATTATTTGGGGCCTACGTTGTATTTTATATGCAAGGGTTGTTACTATTTCTTATGGTTTTTGTAAAAAAAAAAAAAAGAGTAGGAAAGCCATCTGTTTTCAGTGGTTCAAGATGCAGATAGAATATTGACAAGGACGCTGGTGTACTTGTTACATGTGCCACTTTGGCGATCCATCATACAACTTACATTAGTCCTATCAATCTGTTACAAATAGGTTGATTTTCCATTGCTTTTCCACCTGCATTCATTGAGACACTGAAATGATACATTAAGTATTTTTTTTTTTACGTAAAGTTGAAGTTTATTGCTGGTCTTACAAACTATCAACATCACACAAGCTGATGTTTTTATCACATTTGGTAGGGATACTATTGATAATCAGATATCAGTCATTGAGATAATGAAGTCAAAATATGAGCTTACATGAATATTTGTGGAGAGACAAGCTCTTGTTTATTTCCCTTCTCACCCCAATAGCCTTATTATCTATTAATTGGGTTTCACTCTGTATGTCATGGTGTCTGTACTTTAAACATAGCAAGGGTGCTACAACATGTGAGAATGGTGCATAATGAAGATTTTAAATTTGCTTAGATTACCTTATTTTAAAGAGATCATCATTGTGAACGAGAATATTTTAAATAAACAGAACATTGACATTACACTGTGATTTTACAGTGACAATAAAAAAACATTGAATTTGAAAGATTATAAGACTAATCCATATAAGACTAATCCAGTCAAGAATGGACCATCACAAGTAGAAATGTATTGTAGAATACCTCATACAATGCCCAGCACATGTGAAAATCAGTTAATCAATTAGCTTAATTTGTCATTGTAACCAATGGTACAATGAGATTAAGTTTACAGTCCAATACTTCCAACCAGGGTTTGAAATAGGAGAGCACAGAGAGCACAAACATGATTCAGAAACTGATGACATAAGGTACAATAGGCGGGGGGGATCTCCAAGTTACGCCATAGGCACTTTAACAGCGCGACTCTTCAATGGCTGCACTAAAGGGTGAGTGAGAATCAGGGACGGTGATATCAAGGAAGTGTATGTACTATATGTGTTGAGTCTTACGTGCATGCATGCCTTCCCTCTCACAAAATCCATAATCTATTGTGTAAGATTTTGCTTGCGACTTTGGTTGAGCTGATAATGGGAGAACTTGGGCTCTTGTGCAATTGGTTAGGGTTGGTACAGGAGCATCTTTCAGCATTCTTCTCACAGGGAGTTTGAGATTCCAGACCAAATCAGGGTCAGCATAAGGTGTCGAGCTATAATAAGGCAGTTGTTTGGGTTTCAGGAAGAGCAATTTCTCTCTACCTTGAGTCTCTCAGGTATCAATTATATATCCATTTGCAAGCACATGCGGGCTCCCTAGGACCGACTCTCCAGTTGGATTAAAAATGAATAATTGCCCTCAGAGACCAATTGA
This sequence comes from Apricaphanius iberus, assembly GCA_028564705.1. Classification (NCBI taxonomy): domain Eukaryota; kingdom Metazoa; phylum Chordata; class Actinopteri; order Cyprinodontiformes; family Aphaniidae; genus Apricaphanius; species Apricaphanius iberus. The sequence continues at coordinate 211,392 of JAPXFQ010000168.1, read as the reverse complement.
CCAATTCCTTAGATATGACTGTTAGATATGACTTCACCCTCTGCACTGTAGACTTCTGCATCAACTTCCCATACTGCCAAACTCAGAAGTTCTCAAATGACTTCATCATATTCGACTGCGACACAAGGGACATACAGTAGACTTTGAGTTCAGACAGTGAACTCATTAAGTATGGGTGTTCACCTAAATAATAAACTGGACCGGAATCACAACACTGATGCTCTCTGCAGGAAGGGACTTAGGAGAATCTGCCTGCCCAGGAAGCTGATGTCTTTTGGAGAGCTTCTAAAGACACTTCTAAAGATACTTCTAGAGACCTTTCTTTGACTCTGTGGTTGCACCAAACATATTTTAAGATGTTGTACGCTGGATAAGGTCCAAGATCAAAAATCATCATACATGATATCATACATCAGCTTTTGTGAGGACATGTGTGTGCAGACCAAAACATTCTGCACGTTCAACAACAATAAACCATGGTTCACTGCAGAACTGAGACGGCTACGCCAGGACAAGGAGGAGGCCTACAGGAGTGGGGATCGGGACCTGTACAAGCAGGCCAGGAACAAGCTGACAAAGGAGATCAAGGCAGCAAAAAGGAACTACAGTGCAAAACTGAAGGAGCGTTTTTCTGTCAACGACTCTTCTGCAGTTTGGAAGGGCCTGCAGACCATTACCAACTACAGGAGACCATCCCCCCACCCTGTGGGGAGCCCCCGCCTGGCTGAGGACCTCAATGACTTTTTCTCCAGGTTTGAAACAACTTTCACACCTTCCACCTCCCCCACCATCTCCATCACAAAAGGCCTAGCATCACCCCAAACCATCCCCATACCTGACCCCCTGCCTGCGCTGACGATCTGTGAACAGGATGTGCGCCAACTATTTCAGAGACAGAGGATTAAGAAGGCATCAGGTCCTGATGGAGTGTCTCCGTCCTGTCTGAAAGTCTGTGCTGACCAGCTGGCTCCCATCTTCACTCAGATCTTCAATAACTCCCTGGAGCTGTGTGAGGTCCCCTCCTGCCTCAAACGCTCCACCATCATCCCGGTTCCCAAGAAGTCCCCTGTCACAGGATTAAATGACTACAGACCAGTCGCCCTGACATCTGTGGTCATGAAATCCTTTGAGAGACTGGTGCTGTCCCACCTGAAGGAAATCACGTATCCCCTGCTAGAACCCCTGCAGTTCGCCTATAGAGCAAACAGGTCAGTGGATGACGCAGTCAACATGGCTCTCCACTACATCCTGCAACACCTAGACTCTGCAGGTACCTACGCTCGGGTCCTGTTTGTGGACTTCAGCTCTGCATTTAACACCATCGTCCCAGAGCTCCTCCACCAAAAACTGTCCCAGCTCACCGTGCCTCCCTCCACCTGTCAGTGGATTACCAGTTTCCTGACTGACAGGAGGCAGCAGGTGAAACTGGGTAACTTCACATCCAGCACCCGGTCCCTCAGCATCGGCGCCCCCCAGGGATGTGTTCTCTCCCCACTGCTTTTCTCCCTTTACACCACTGATTGCACGTCAAGAGACCCTTCTGTGAAACTCCTGAAGTTTGCAGATGACACCACCGTCATTGGACTCATCCGTGACGGCGACGAGTCTGCATACAGAAGGGAGGTGGAACAGCTGGTCCTCTGGTGCAGTCAGAACCACCTGGAGCTAAACCCGCTCAAAACTGTGGAGATGACAGTGGACTTCAGGAAGAGACCCCCATCAACATCTCCTCTCATAATCACCAACAGGCCAGTCCCCACAGTAGAGTCTTTCAGGTTCCTAGGATCCACCATCACACGGGACCTGAAGTGGACCTCCCACATTGACTCTATAAGGAAGAAGGCCCAGCAAAGGCTGTACTTTCTGCGTCAGCTCAGAAAGTTCAACCTGCCTCAGGAACTGCTGACCATATTCTACACAGCAATAGTCCAGTCTGTCCTGACCTCATCCATCTCTGTCTGGTTCGGATCCGCCACCAGGCAAGACAGGGACAGACTGCAGAGAACAGTCAGGTCCTCAGAGAGGATCATATGTACTGATCTTCCCTCCATTGAGGACCTATTCCGGGCCAGGGTCAGGAAGCGGGCCAGAAAAATCACCACTGACCCCTCACACCCTGGCCACAATCTGTTTAGGCTACTCCCCTCAGGCCGGCATTACAGAGCGCTGTACGCCAAAACCACCCGACACAAGAACAGTTTCTTCCCCCAGGCTGTCGCTCTGATGAACTCTGAGTAGTCACAGAGTGTGAGTCCATTCACATGAACAATAAACTAAAACTCTGCACTGCTGTATATACTTACTGTACAATAACCCTGGTTTGGTGTATATATTATCCTTTATTTTTATTTTTATTTATTTTTATTTCCGTTTTTAATTTCACTTATTTAAGTTCTGTACTGGAGAGAAAAGTTGCCGGAGTCAAATTCCTTGTATGTGTCATACTTGGCCATTAAAGCTGATTCAAAAGGTTGGATAAGGTCATCAAGAAGGCCAGCTCTGCACTAGGATTCCACCAGGACCCAATGCAGTTGGTGGTAGACAAAAGGACTTTTGCAAAATAACATCACTGCTGGATAGAGCCTCCCATCTAATGCATGAAGATGTTTCTGACCCGCAAAGCTCCTTCAATGGACTGCTATATATATAGATTAACCTAGATTGATTCATTGAATAAAATAAAATGGTTTTCCATGCCTCTACGTTTCCCCTTCTCTGCCTCTCAGTCCCCATGGTTACCCTTGAAATATCCCATATCTGCTTTAAGTCTATGCAGAGCCTTCACTAGGCACGTTCCATTGACGGTGTATGACAGAAAGTGGGTTTGTAGGGACATGGTCCAAATATATATATATATATATATATATATATATATATATATATATATATATATATATATACTGTGTATATATATATAAAGTTTGAGCTCTGAGCTAGATTCAACGTCTTTTGCTCAACCAGCAAGATTTAAAACTTTGATGCATGGATGGGGACTTCTTATCAGCTAATCATGGGGTGGCAAAAGCAAGGTATTTTCTCTAGTCTAGTTTTTTTTTGTAACAGCAACATCACAAGAATCCTACTGGCTAGATCCAGTTGAATTTTTTTTCTTTCCTTCTTTTGATATATTTTGAATGTTTAAGTAAAAAAATTGTCTAGTTTTTACTTAAACACTGACTTGTAATTCATTAAAACGCAACTATTAATTTTGATTTGAAACAATGTAAAACAAATAAGTTGATGTCTATAATAAAACAGATATTTAACCCAGCTCGGTTCCAGTATGTCTACAGTCATGTCAATACATCTAAAGAATACTGATTGTGATAACTAGTGTGTTATGAACATGAATATGTAGTCCATATTCACAATTTGCCCCCCACAGCCAAATGTAAACGAATATTTCTGTGGGTGCTGCCAGAACAAATTGCGGAGGCTGGATAATGTGAAAGCTATCCATCATGTTTTGATCACTATATTTTAAGCTCAGTTAAATTTGATGATAAACTGCCACATAAGTGCTTGTTAAGTGAACAAGAACTGGATTGTTTCTTTTTCTTCCCTTATAGGAGCAATACTGTACTTATCTGACAACAAGGTGAGTACTAAGTCAACTAACATGTATTTATATGCATCTCACAAACAGTTGGAGCCAGTTCCTTCTTTGATGGCAGACACATTGAAAGAGTGGTTCTGAAGAAATATGCAGATACTGTATTTGAGATCCCTTGACTTATGTAACAGAACCAAAAAATTCATAAGCCCTGTGAGTGTGAAAAATGTGAAGCCAATCCTATGATTACACTTGGATAATTTGACGATCTTTATATATCAAAAAAACTGTCCCATATCTTCGAGTGACTGAATTCATGTGAACATCACAGCTGTCGGTGAGTCAGGCTGTTTTATAACGGTTGATCCCAGGAAAGGTCACTTGTAGTTCTTTTATATATTTTTTATTCAAAAATTTTCACGTATTACAACAACATCCACTGCTATAGCTTCTATTATGTTTATTTTTTATGTAACTTTTAAATTGATTGGCTTTGCTTTGTTACGCATTAGGGTCAACCTATTTTACAATTATAATTTTTTTTTTAATCATTAATGACAAAATTTGTAATGTAGGAGTGCAGCAGCTGAATGGTGTATCGGAAAACCTTGCAACACCAATCCAAGCCTTTAATAATTGCATGCATCCTTTAGCAGACTTCCCATATTAATTATTAATCATAAACCAGAGAATTAATGAGAAAAAAAAGTGAAGTGATATAACGAGAACCGTATATACAACACTTTGATCTTGGTGCTCTTTAGTTGGCTATTAGAGGGGGATATGCTCAGTCATCAAAGTTATTCTAAACTTATTAATTGCAGGACTTGATGAAACCTGCATTTAAGCATTACACCTGCTCATGCAGACATCCATGTAATATAGAGGCTGAACTGATTTACCCATGGAAGCATCGAGTCTGGCTACATTTTCTGAGTCATTAACGATGTGCTTCTGCAGAGTGGGTCACCGGCTTCTGAACGTGGTAGCAACTAGAAACAGAGGGAAATGAGGCACTCTCAGTCATAAATAAAGACATAATGCAGAATCTTAGTTTCTTTTTAATGTCTTTCTTTTTTTCTAAAAAACTATGAATTTTTTCCCCCTTTCCTATTTATTTGATGTACAGAATATATGTAACAAGGACTTTGTTGTAATTATTTTTATTTTAATGAGACAAACAATAAAATGTCTAGTTTAAACTGAGCTCTTATTTGTAAGAGTACCTTTGAGATATCATTACAATTATTTTTGTGAAAAATAAAATGGTTCATACATTATTGCTCAATTATTACTGGTGTTGAATTATACATAAGCGGTTTGAACAGTAACATTTGCCTAGAGTTGTTAATGATTGCCGACCAACATTGTTTTTCCCATTTACACAACAAAAAAAAACCATTTAAAAAATTTTGCATAAATTTCCCAAAACACTGATAACCCAGGGATAATACCAGGAAGCAGATTTGTAGTTTAACCCATATCTCTGCAACCTCTGTGCCGTTGCGCTACAATTACCCCATTGAGAAATGATCAAAGTCAAATGGATGAAAGGGTAAGTCTAAGAAGAGCAAATCATGAAAATCTCTTAAATAAATAAAAACAATTGTGGTTTATTAAACATAATTCAGTTCAATTCAATACATGTATATGGTGCCAATTCAGAACACATCATCTCAAGGCACTTTACAAGAAAAAGCATTGTCACATTCTAATTAATCTGTCAGTTCATTAGTTTAATCAGTTAAGTTTTCTATCTAACTACATTGCTGAATTGAAAATTATTTGGGTATTCAAAAGACATAAAACAAAGTGACACTTAATAATGATAACAATACTATATAAAAAAGGAATGTACTTACCCAATGTAAAACAACCCAAGTGAATAAAAAGTTTTCAACAAAAGAATAAGAAGGTGATTGTGGCTTTTATTTCACAATTCTTTTATTTAGTTGTTGTGGTGTGAACCACCAAGATTTAGTCCTCTGGCTCAAGCTAAGGTTTCTGGAGACACACAGGCGTGAATGGCAGTCCGTTTGACAGATGTGCGGAAACCCGACTGCACGCACGTACCGCACCAGGTGTGAATAAGGCGTAAGGAACCCCAGTAGAATGCAGTGCTTTTGACTTGCAGCATTTACTCCTACTGGGTTAACATGCATTTGACTGCATTCTGTTGTAGACTTCACAGCAGTCGCTCATACAGACCATATAGTGACATTGGAGAGGAAGCCCCAACCACCACCACCGGCACCTTTAAGAGTAAGAAACCTCCAGCAGAACCTGGTTCAGTACAAGGGGTCATTTGCAATGACCGAGCGGGTGATTGAAAGAACAGAACAAAACAGAACAGAGAAAAAAAAAAAATTTGAGGAAAAAAAATCTGAGGAGTACTTTCTATATCAATTAGTTTGATTAAACAAATTTGATAACAGGACATGTAGGACATTGTTACTGGAAGCATCATCCCAGCCCATGCCCCTCTCCATCAAGGCATCACTGCTTAGCAGGATTCTGATCTGTAATACCATATCCTAATGATGATGAGAAAGCCAAAGGTTATACAATTTCACATAACACTCTTCTATAGAATTCCCCCTGCCACTTGCTGGATAATGTTGGATATCCTGAACATGTGATCACTTGAAAAAAAATTGTAAGAATTACAGTAAATCCCCCCGAAAAATGTTGAGTTGGCTTCTCCTGCAATTATAAAACACATTAAATAAACACAAAATTACTCAGCTGGTTTTCTACTACAGTACTATCAAGATAATATTTCTGGAGGCAGCGAATGGTAGAGTGTCCTATATAGGGAGGCCATTAGTCCTCGACGGAGCTGTCCCAATATAGGGAACTTTGCTGTCTTCTCTTTCTTCCTGATAATATTGATGATAATGATAACATTTCTGTGTTTGAATATTTCTATATCCTTACCTCTGTAGAGTGGTTTGAACTGACATCTGAAATATCAGACAAATATTCAAATTGAATTAATCCGCCCTACTTCCCATCAAAGTAAACAATGAAAAATACATTTAATTCGATTGAAATAATTTTCAGAAGTATTTCAAAATGTGGGGATTTTAACTTATAAAATAGACTATTGTATATCTTAGAACAAATATGTAACGTCCCACAGAAATAATTTCAGAAGCAACATAGTTACCTTTGAACATAACTGTACATATAGGGGCAACTTTGGCTCAATAGATAGAGTAATTGTCTTGCAATCAGAGGGTCATAGGTTCAATTTCAGCTTCTTTCTGTCAGACATCTATGTCGACGTAACACCAAGTTGCCCACAAAGCTCTGTATGAATGTTTGCACATTTGTAACTGTGAATGTGGCTCCACAGTATAGTGGTCTGTATATCTATAAAAGTTCAGTCATTTTATTTAAGTTTTTAATAGTCCAGAAACACACATTCCTATATCCAATAACATAAGAAATATGTTCCCTCTGTTCTGTGTGTATAATGATAATGAAAAATCTTCTTAAATTAACCCAAAACTGTATTTTAAAAAGTAAGATGGCTTTGTGTATATGGCAGGCTTATATAGTTTTAATTTAAAATATCTATTGTTGTGTGCATTGACAGTGTGTGTGTGGGAAAATATTTTTAAAGTAATATTTTCTTAAGTACTTACCAAAATGTTGTTGCATGTCACTGAGGAATAATCTTTCCTTAGCAACAACACTGGGATTCCGTAATGTTAGCTGCATTTACATGAGCAAAACGTGTTTTAATCTGATCATTGATCGGAATTTGCCTGTGTACATGGCCCTGAAAACATCTATCCGATTATGACAAGCGTTTACATCCGCCACACGTTTGATCGGATTAAATAATTTTGACCTGCGCAGAACTATCTGATATACAGGAAACGGCTGCAGAAGAAGAATCAGCAGACTTCCATTGTAAACAATTTTCTTTACGGCATTTAAAATGGAGCGGTACAATCTTCTGCTTAACCGGCTTATATTTTTTCTGAAACCAATTTTACATTTACAAGCAAAACAGTATAAACTTTTTCAGTTTTGTGAAAAACTGAAAAGTGAAAAACTGAAAAACTGAAAAACTGCGAGCCTGAAAAAGTATAAACTTTTTCAGGCTCGCCAAGCTTTCATCCAGCTTTCGCCAACGTAAGGTACGTCATTGCATGACGTAACAGACATGCACAGTAGTGACCTACATAAATAACAGTTTAAATGCACCATTATCGGATTAACTATCGGTATAACCCACCTGTCTCAATCGGAATGAAATTTTGATCCAAATGAGTCAGAGTAATCCGAATGGCATGTTTACTGTACATTAAGCATTTTTATTCTGATCAGGCTTTTAATCCAATTACTTGTGTCCATGTAAACACAGCTATTTACATGCAAAATGTTTTTAACACTTAACAATTAATAATACAAAAAATAATAATTATTAGTACAAAAATTAATATAATAAACACTGCTTATTGCTTAGTGTGTACTTGATTAAAATATAACTTTTAATATATGTTAAAGATGGAATACACACTTTTGAAACTGTTGCAGTTTCTGAATTAAATTCTCATTTTCAGTTTTTATAAAGCAATAAATAGAACCTGAAAGTGTTTGTAATGTCTCCAAAATGTTTTATCATACTTTCCCCTGGCCTATTTGCCAGAATATCATAAGTTTAACACGGCTGTGACCAACCCTCATCAACTCCCATTCCAACACCTCTCAGCTGTGAGTGTTTTCTCACCTTTCACAAAATAATAATTAGTTTGGCTGGGAGCTTCCTCTTGTGCTGGCACAGCATACCCATGTAGCAGAGATTGGAGGGGAAGAAGCAAGACTGTTCATCTAGATAAAACTGGTTTATATGATCTCCCTGGTGCATGTTTAAAAAACAAGAAACTATGCATTATAAAAAAGATCAAAACAATGTATTCTATTGAATTACTGAACACCCTGATGAATACCATTTTCATCTGTTCTCATGATAATTTGGAGAATTTAAAGTTTTCATGAATCTCAGCAACTTCCAAAATGTGACCTACTTATTCACTGTGCCTTTAACAAGGACTGACTGAAGGCTGAAGCAGCCTTAGCGTATTTGTGCCTAATGCCTGGCATGTCAGAGAACCGGACACTGGTGAGATCAGCTCTTACTCCCTCTGCCTTGAGATATTGCTCTGACCTCTGCAGCCAACATCCCGAGATTACCTTGACATCTGCTGGGTGGGTTTCTAAAAGCTAATTAATCCCTGCTGACCTTCGGTCTGGCTGCCTGTTCTAAAATCAAGTCTAGTCTTGGGGTAAAGATGCACTGAAGGTCAACTCACAGCTGTCCTATGACATATTCTGGGAAAATGACGGGAGACTTCTCCTGGACAGCTATTTGGTCTATCCAAGAATGCAATAATTAGTGACAAGAAAACTTAAGATGTTTACATATGTATTTACATACATGTGAAAGACCTTTATTTTCAATAAATGACCTAGTCTATCATAAATCTTATCACCCACACTTCACATTTGGATAAATGTTCTGTGTATTGTTGTTTGGCCTCCTTAAACGTACTAAATATTCCCTACACTTTCTACTCTGAGGAAGCATTATTATTTATGAATAACATGACGCAAAAAAAATATTAATAAGTAAAGAAGATGCAAATATATTTGTCAGTGAATCTCTAAAGAGTGCTACAGGAATGTTGCTAGAGCTTATGATTTTCTTCCATTTCTATCATTAGTTCAGAATTTTTTTTAAATTAATCAATAATTATTACCAAAACCCTCAAGGAAAAGTTAAACTGTGCTCTTCACAGAGGTAAGATTATTTTATTTTCAGAAGACTAGGAATGCTCACGGATACTTGCTAATGTATTGCTCTAGTTTTCAAGCAGGTGAAGAGAGCCTTGGGCAAAATTAGGTTTATCTGAGCAATGTTTGCGAGCTATTCTGAGGGGACCAGATAACCCTTTTCCGTTTGTCATCGCACAGATGAGTGTGCTCAGCTGCTGCATCAAGGGAAATTACTGGGCTGTTGTCTAACTAGGAGATCCACCTTTATAAGTATGTCAGATTTGTTTTATATTTGCATCATTCGGAAAATGTGGTATTTGCTGTCAGTCAGGGTCAGACAGAAAGATTCTCAAATGTTTAAAGGATTCTCTCTGTTGTCCTCTGATCCATTTTTCTTACTTAAACCATTTTGTGAAGCCAAATCTTCTCTGTGGTTTCACAGTAGGATGTTTTTTACCTGATTGTACAGTGGCCCAAAAGGGTGGACACAAAACAACCCACGACACAATATAAAAAAGTTACAACACAACAGAAAAAGTCACAACACAAAACAAAAACTCACAACACAATAAAAAAAAAAAATCCCACAACACAACACAACAGAAAAAGCCACAATGGACATTTAATAATAAAAAAAACCTCACAACCGAAGTTATGTGTAAAATGGAAGTTCTACTTCCAGTGAACACCCAGTTGGTGGAGGTAATGCGCTACAGCTGAAGATGCAGAGGAAGCAGAAGAAGGAGGAAGAGAGGAATAGCAGATCATTGGAGGAGTTTTCTTCTACTGGATAATGGTCCGTGTACATTCAGGCAGTCTTTTTTTGAAACAGAAATAATAATAAAAAAATCTAAAGCTCAACGTAAAACTGTGTAAATGCTGACGTATAAAGGTCTAGTCATATGTATGTATGTACATATTTTTTATGTCATCTTGTAAATCTGTGTATTATACAGACTTATGTTTTATTATTTGATAAAAAATACTCAATTACTGCGGGACAGTATCAGATTTTTTTATTTGTATTCCTTAATTTAAATTCTTTAAAGTGCAAGCTTTAAAATGCATTATGAGTATAATATTCAAAATACTTTCAAAGCAACATCAGCACACTAAAGTCTGCTCAGAATCATAAAATTGCTCCTACAAACTACAAATCATTAATGTTACTCATGCACGATACATGCAAATCCTGTAAGTATTTTTACACAATTCCAGTTCATTTCTTTATTTTTATCTAGGCAGAAAGAAAAAGGTTTTGTAAAATTAAATGAAAATCAGATAAGGGTTCGTGATCCGTTTTTTAGTTTGAAACAAAAAATGAAAAACATGAGTGTTTTTGTTTCAAACGAAAAAACGAACTGCCTGAATGTACACAGACCCTTTTACAATAGAAGAAAACTCTTCTGATTATCTGCTATTGCTCTCTTCCTCCTCCTTTTTTTATGTATGTATTTATTTATTTACATGTCCTGTCTAGCAGTTTGCTACTCAGAATTGGTGTCTAAGTACCAAGTACAAACTCAACAGATGTACTTTCCCAAGCAGAGCATTACAGCTTTGCTATAGTACTCCACTTGATATATATGTATGAAAAATCTTTAGTAGTGATTACTGTGAGTTTAATTTCTTGAAGTTATGAACAGAAAATTTAGATAAGAAGGAAGAAAGAAAGAATATGGAAATGAGAAACAAGACCAGTAGAAGTGTGAACTGAAGATACAAAATAGGGAGACAAACAACGAACAGAAGAAAACATCCCAGTCCTCCATCTCTGTTGGCTGGCAGAGAAGTGGGGAAAAAAGAAAACAAACAAAAACAACCAATAGAACAGAACAACATTAACAAAACAGATCCAGTAATATGAACTAAGAACTAAACATTCACTACATAGAAAAAATTACTAATGAACACAACACTAATGTTTCTGGTAAGCTCCTGGTACCAACTACTTGCTGACGATAAGCTCAGCTCAAGATTATGTCCGTACACACCAATGTCCCCACCCCTACGTGTGTGTGAGCATACAAGTGTAGATAAGGTTTCCCCATGAAAGTGATCGATAGCTGGTGTAAGGAGCCGTCAATCAGTCCTACAGGAATCGACGCAGACCTGAAGGAGGTCGGAGACGTATATATCCAGACCCACCCAGAGCGCTGGGGCCACAAGCGGATCGGCGCAGAGTCGACCACCAACCTAGAGAGGAACAGATGGAAGAGCCAGGGGGACCCCCAGCAGTGGCAATGCTGGGGCCTGGGAGGTTGAAGGGACGAGCCCATGGGCTCCGCCGGAACCCAGCTACGCCAGGGCAGGCCCAGACCAGGAACCGGAGGCCACGGGGATCAGGATGGTCCCCCCAGCATGGTCCCGAGGATTGGCGACCAAGGGTTTCCTGCCGCCGCTGCTGCCGCAAGGCAAGAGGGACCAGCAGCCGGCCGACAGACGCCACCCCACCCCTGGCCAATCACCACCGGCAACAAAGCCCCCACCATGGCAAGAGTAGCCCACCAGCCCAGGTCCCCAACCAGACGGTCTGATAAACCCTCCGGACTCCTACAAATTACAAGAAAACTCATCCGATAATCTGCTATTCCTTCTCCTTCTACTTCCTCTGCATCTTCAGTTGCACTGCATTACCGCCACCAACTGGCCATTCAAGTGGAACTTCCATTTTAACATAACTTCCGTTGTGACTTTTTTTTTTATTATTAAACATCCGTTGTAGCTTTTTCTGTCATGTTGTGACTGTTTTCTGTTGTGTCGTGGGTTTTGTTGTGTTGTGTCGACCCTTTTGGGCCAGCGTACAAAATGGCTTAAACAAAGTTCTACATCTGAATTTCAATGTAGTCCCCTATTCAACGCTGAAAGCAAACATCCAATGTCCACGCAAAGCTTGCCTGGCAGGTCACGTGACAAAAAAAGACCAGAAAATGCATAATTCTCTCTTTTGCTATCCATATCACTAGTAAGATTGAAAAACACTTACATAGTTGGGGGAAAACACATATTCATTAGATGAACATAAACTTCTGAAAAACATAGGATGTAAGACAGCAAATCTAGTGATGGACTGACAACTCACGTATGTGTAAGTCACTATAACACAAAAGTTTTACTTACTGGAAATGTAAACTTAACTGTGTATTTGTGCTTATTTCCTATGTTAAAGTATTTTTTTTCATATTTGGTTTGTATAATTAATTAGTCTTTCTACCTTCAACAGCACAATGTTACACTTTAAGTGTGAGTTAAACTATGTAGTGTGACATAATAAGGTGCCTCACTTGTTCTGCAGCCTAATTGTTGTCCATTGCTACACAGAGTGGCTTCAAATATGATGCAAAGCAGGACACATTTGGAGAGGAACACTGATAAAATATATAAACAGATTGTTTCTCTGCAGGTTACCTTGATGAGGCTACAGTGCCACGACACACAGCGAGGGTAATGTCTATGGCCTTGCTTGTACACGGTACGGTTGAATGCACAAATAGACCACTGGCGGCACACCTCTTAAAAGACAGTGGGCTTCCAAGTGTGTAATGATGCCAGAGGTTTGTAGCAGTTTACAGCCAACCTTCACCCACAACTGAGATGAATTGTGCTTGATGAACTGTATACTTCCTTTACACTTGAAACAGTACACAATTTATGGGAAGAGCTCTGCTTACTCAATATGTTTGAACCACCTATCAGAGAACTGTCTAATTAGACTAAATTTTTCCTGTATTTATTACTTCCTAATTACTTTATCTCAGACTTTTTTAGGATAAAATACAAAACAGAGAGAAGACTATATCACTGCAAAAGTATCTAGAAGAGATCATATGCACATTTAAAACCAATAGTTACTGGAGCCTTTGGTTTCTTTGTATACTTTTGGAAGTTTTATTTCACAATTTTCCAAATGGAACAATGATTTACTTGTCAAAAAATATTAGTATACTTTGAAATCATACATAAACAAGTTTAAAACATTTTTAAAGGATCACAGAAGTTACTATATTGAGTCAAAATATCACCCTATGTGCCATAGATTTAAGATTTTGGATTTGTTTATAAGACCATGCTGAAAAGAAACCTCTGAACTTATACATACCCACTGTAAATCATATTGCATACCATACTAAATAATACATGCTGTTCCAGAGCATTGTAATAGTTTGGTTACAACTAACATTAACAAGTAAAAAATACCTTCTCTCTGAAGTTGTTTTGTGATAAGTAATGGCTAAAACTGAAAATCTCAGCAAAGGTCTATAAGGCTATGCCTAAATGTCTTCAAGTGCTGCAGTTGCATTAAAAATAGTATTTAAACATACCAGATATTTTATGTAGGAAAGTTTCTGAGACACATACACAGACATGACTGATAATGTGAGAGATGACAAAGAATCCAAAGACCACGACTAAAGCCTCTGTGAACAATGTAGAAATTGCTTAAGGCAGACTCACATTTTTATGTGTGCAAACAAAAGGTTTTTTGGACAGTGGACTGGCAAATGTCTCACAAATTAGAAAGGTCACATACATAAGCCCTACAAATGCTCTACTGCTGCAAAAAAATACACTGTGCCAAAATCTATGGGTAACTGTTATCACTTGGCTAATATTCATTCATTTTATCTCGGAAGCACTCATAACACATTGAAATTGTCAGCCAATCATTTAGTTTGCAAAACAAACAAAAAAAAAACAAGTCATTTCCTCTGGTCTCGCTCTGGGCTGTGTGATGGGATGACACAGTGCCCCTACCCTCATTGGTCTTCCCGAGTTCTTGTCACTGTGGAATGCTGATCTCCGTCCAACAGGTTGGAGGCCTTTAGACGGCTCCCCCTCCATGCTGCACAGAGCCTTCACATGCACCTGGCCAAGGTGGCCAGCTTCTGGGCTCAATCTCTGATGAGAGGTTCCTTTGGCAGAGATTGGGCGGGGGGGTTCTCATGGCTGTCGGCCGGGGGCTGCTTCACTTTACATGACCAAAGGCTACCTCCTCGTGCTATTCTCGGATACTGATTGTTGTCAATTCCAGATTCCAGATTAGGGCATACATCTACGCATACTTGCTCTTCAAACACACCCCACCATGCACACCCAATGAATAGAAGACCAAACCATCATAGGCTCATTTTTCCTTATGCAAGCTATCTCTTTAAAGGGAAAGTACCTGTTTCTTTTGCAACCTAGACCTTTTTAGCCTGCAGTACGTACCTATATAGTCAGGGTTCGAATTATGGGGGAGCTAAGGGAAGCTCAACTCCCCTGAAAGCCCACAACTGACAGACCAAGGGCGACCTCTAAAAATAGTCCAATTTCATTTTAGTTTAGGTTGTTTTTCCCAAGAATCCTAATATGTTTCAGATTAAAATGAAATCCTAATTTTTCTTCCTTGTGAGTTTATTTTCTAACAAACATTTCCAAAAACAGTCTTCTTCTTAAAATTACTTTCACTCAATTCCATAACTGTGTGTTGGTGCTGGTTTGTCGCTGATTTTTGTTGTTTTCTCGCTATTCAAGCAGACTGCCTGGGATTAGATTTAGCAAAGTTTTAGATTTTGGATATAATGTCTGAAAATAAACTGGATCATTTAGGTTTTAAACACCCCAAAAAATGAGCAGTGAAGAGGACAAGTGCACCCCGGACACTGGCAGTTAACGAGTCTTGCTGAATCAGGAGGTCATGCTTCCTTTTAACTGGAAGCAAAAGCGGTGGAACAAGTGGAATGCAAAAAGTCTGCTGCATGCCAAAATCATAAATGGTGGTGTGCAATGGATAAATAGAGAAGTAAGTAGAGAAGTGAAAACTTTGAAAAAAAAATTCCAACTAGGGCGTGCAGCATGTTTTGATGCTTTGGTGTGAACGCACCATAAATTCATCTTACATACACGTCCTTTCTTGCACCGTCCTGGTCAGACTACAGCAGCAATTAGGGTACCATCCTGAAGTAACAAGACCTTGGATTTGTATTATGCAAGTGTAAAGGGTGCTTACATGTCCAAACCAAGACCTCCTCTGGGGCAATCAGACCTCAATCTTGTCTTTCTCTTCTCAAAATATAAACCACTTGTTCAGAGGCAACCTCCGACAAAGATAATTCTTAGAAAAAACCTGCAGGGTTCTTTTGAGTCCACAAACTGGACGACTCTTTGACAGCCACATGAAGAGGACATCAATGCCATGACTGAGTGTGTGACTGACTACATAAACATCTGTGTGGCAGTGGGAGAAATAAAAACCGGAATAAGGCTGCAGGTCCAGATGGTGTTAGCTCCAGAGTCCTGAAGACCTGTGCAGAGCAACTCTGTGGGATTTTGCAGCACCTCTTCAACCTTAGCCTGACACAGGAGAAGGTTTCAGTAATGTGGAAGATACCCTGCCTTGTTCCAGTACCAAAGAAAACTCACCCATCACTCATCAATGACCAGTGTTGGGCATCTTGCATTAAAAAAGTAATTAGTTATAGTTACAAATTACTTTTTCCAAAAAGTAATTGAGTTAGTAACTCAGTTGCTACACTGTAAAAGTAATTAGTTATTTACCAGAGTAACTGTGCTGTTATTTATTTCTTCAATAATGCAGTTACGTTCTATAATATCTGTAACATCAAATATTTTTATTACTGAATGACCAATAAAAAAACATAGTATTTTAGAACATTAGGTATTTGAACTTGACCCAATAAGTTAAGCTGTATGCAAAAAAAAAAACAAGTATATAAAAAAAGTAAATATTGGTCATATATTCACACACTTTTTATTAAATAAGGTACACAATTGTGTATAAAAAAGAAACAAAGGAATATCTGTCTAAACTTTTTTCAAATCTAAGCATCTGTAATATTTCACATTAAATAGAGAACTATGTAATTGGCTGTAGACATTTTAAGACTGATTAGGTGTGATTCTGGTCACATCAACTGGAACCTAATGAAGAAAAATCTAATATTACAGTAACATATTAATAAGAAATATTACATATATATCTCACAGGTATTTTCTAGGATGGATGAGGATTTATCGAAAACCAAATTTTAATCAAAACCATCACCTTCAGGAGCGAAGCTTTAGAGGTGATGTATCCTCTATCAGTGCAGTTCTGGAGCAAACAGCTGCAGAGTGCGCAGCGCTGTGGAGCGCAGGCAGTGGAAATTAGGGTGAAATGTTGGAGCGGGTCTCTGCTTTAAGGAAACTAATATCCATCGAATATCCTACTTAAAACTAATTTCACCGCAGTCTTTGCAGCTAACATTGAGACAGCGAGAGTACTAAGGGTATCTGCCCACCCCGCAATTATTACCGACATCTCATCTCTCTCCCTGCAGCTGAAATGTGTCTGCCTGAAAGCCTGACACCGCTGCGCTTAATTCAGCACGTTGTAGTAACGCGCCACTGAGTAACGGTAGCAAAAGTAATTAATTAGATCACTCTGTTACCTTAAAAGGAACGCAGTTAGTAACGCTGTTATACTTAAAATGTCAATGACTATAGACCTATTGCCCTGACATCCCACATCATGAAGGTCCTGGAGAGACTCCTATTGCCCCACCTGAGTAGGCAAACTAGAACGTATCAGGACCACCTGCATTTTGCTTATTGGCATGGAGTTGGAGTTGAAGATGCCATCCTCAACCTGCTTCAACAGACCCACTGTGATCTGGACAAAGGAGGGAGCACTACGAGAATCATGTTCTTTGATTTCTCCAGTGCATTTAACACAATTCAGCCTGATTGTCTTTGTCAGGAACTCCTGAAAACACAGGTGGAGGCCTCAACAATCACCAGGATCAAGGACTACCTGACAAACAGACCACAATTTGTGGGATTGAATAATTGTGTGCCAAACCAGCTGGCCAACCGTACAGAAGCATCGCAAGGGACTGCATTCTCACCATTCCTTTTTACTCTATGCACCTCAGACTCAGTATAAGACGGATACTTGTCATCTGCAGAAATGAGAGATGGGGAAGAAGCTGAATACAGAGAGCTGGTGAGACGCTTTATTGTATGGTGTGAAAACAATCATCTAACCTTGAATGTGAAGAAAACAAAGAACAATTTTTCATTAAAAATAAAAAAAAGTTTATGGACAACCCTGAGCATCCTCTTTATCTATCTTTAGGCTATCCTACAGTGACAAAGTATCTTCAGTCAGAGGCTTTTTCAGTATCGCTGGAACACAGACCGCTACAGGAAATCCTTTCTCCCCACAGCCATCATGGTCTACAACAACTCCTTAAAAAATGAATTAGTTATGAGCTACAACAACACTTAATTTCCCTCTGGTATACAAAAGTATATATTAATTAAAATTTAATTTTATCGTTTTTGTAGAGCAAAAAATGATACGTCAAAAATATTCTTGCCCATGTAGGCAACCAGCTTCTTTATATGGTAGGCCTGGAATGTTGAAGCAGGACATGAGAGAAACAATGCTATGTTCAAACTAGCAAGGTTTATAGACACTGCTGTCCACATACATCATTTCAGAATGCTTGGTCTATGTCTATATTGATTCTGCTTCCACTTAAGCATGTGCTGTCTCTTTTTCATTGTGCAGGATAACACGTTTATATCATCAGTGGGAAGAGCCTGTTTCTGCGGTCCCATAATGAAATTCAAGATTTAGCTTTTAGAATTTAACATTGTGTGGTCTGCTTTGAAGGTGAACTTGTTTTACACGCAGATGTGATCATGGTATATGCGTTTTATAATATACTCCCCATAACAAGGCATTGATTTGAAGACTATTTCAAATTTGTTTCAGATCTGTTTGAATCCAGTCGAACTCAGAAAATCTTATTTCTGAAGCTCAAAACTCAGGAGTAAACCAAACTAAATGTGTAAGATTTCAGCATGGCATATCGTCTTCAAAATGTGAAGTTATCATATCTTCTGAGATATATTATGAGTGAGTGTAAATTTTAGCTATTTAAAGTCAAAAATTGGGAAGGTATGCATATTTTTTCCTCACCAGATAAACCATTTGTCTTTTTACTTTAGGCTTAAAAGATTTCAAATGCAATTTCTAACAAAATGCATTTATTTTCATAATGTTTAGACCCATGGCATTTTAAGATACTCCAATATATGTTCCAAAATGGATAATATACAACCATTAACAATACAATCATCCACAATTTTGTACCTTTTGGAGTAACAGAACAAACATACCCGAGGGGCAGCAGTGGTAAATGGGCTTGAATTTGGAGAGGAAAAAAATCATGAATAGTTGGCTCAGTCCCACACTGTGCAAGTCCTCACTTAAATTACCTCTAAAACCGCATTGTTTTGAGCTTTATAGAAAAAATTATGTTGCCCTGTTGTGCCACTATTGTTGCATAATTCTTTACTTCTTTGCCAACACTCCAGATGCTTTGAGACATTTTGCCCCCTCAAGGCTAAAAATGTGCATTGCCTAGAGTTTAGAGAGTCTAAATCATATCTTAGATTTATTTAATTTGCACCCAAGATACGAGCTACGATGCTAACATGTTACCAGATTTAACTATCATAAAGCTCCCTGTCCATAACATAGTACTGTTGTTTCCCAGGATTCATTTGATTATCACATGTGTTAAATATCTGCATATTATTATGTTTCTGAACGTTTTATTCCTTTTTGTGTTACTACCTCATTAAACACATGACAGATACTACATCAGGAGGCAATGTATATATCACAGCAGCTGCTCAATGTAAACCGATGTCTCAAAGTTATTGTTGGATAAATATGTGCTATGTTAAAATATTTTTATCTTAAATTGGCCTAAAGAGGCATTTTTGTATTTCGAATTGAAGAAAAATCGACACATTTGTGATGCAAATTGGGAAAAATTTTCACATTGACCAACAATTATGGTAATAACATCAAGTAAACTTCATGTATATTATTTCTAGGCTGTTACTTCACAGATTTAATTTAAATAAAATTATTTCTTGAATGTCCCACTAAGTTGCAAAAAGGTTTTGTAGAGCCGTGTTGAACGAGCAAGACCTGTGTCTGTGTATTATTGTGACTGCACCATGGGTAGTTCCTACTTTAGCTTTTATTGATAAAGTCAGGAGTTTTATTTCTGTGAAAACATTAAGTGACAGAAAAAAAACCAAAAAACGTTTATTTAAATCTAAGCAGATAATTCCTTGTTCACTGCATGATCTGAGTCCTTTTCCCTCCTTTGCCTAGTTTGTTCTGTACTTGACCCTGCTCATAGCCATGAATGACAACCTGCTGGGTTCGGTCACCTACCCCCAGGAGATCACAAAGACAGGTGAACTGTCTAACACAAACCCCCACTTCAACCTGGGATTTTATAAGGACATATCAAAGTGACAGTGGAAAAGAAATCCATGTAAGATAATGTGTAGAAAAGAAAGCAAAAGTAACAGTAGTAAAATGGTGTGTTAAAGGAAGTCTGAGAATGGTGTACAAAATGAAGAAAACCCTCAAAAATCTATTTTGTGCAATGTAAAGTGAAGAAGAGGACTTAGTCATTCCAAACCAAAAAAGATCTTTGTGTTATATATATTCTAAATCTATATTTACAAACGGGTAAATGTTACTCTTAATATATTTTCAATATAATTTAAATCTGCATTTAGCAGATCTTTAGTTAGTAAACAAATTGGTAATTATAAAATACACTGTTAATTAATATTAAAAGAAAATTGTACATGTTTATAGGAAAATTTAGGCCTTAGAACAAACAGTACAGGATCGGAATTCTAACCTTTAGCAATGTAGAGTTGAAGGCGCACCAGATGGTGTGGGGTTATAGATAAAATGTGCATTTCAGTTGTTACAGAGATGAAAATTGACTTCCATTTGGGGCGAAGGATTTAAGCCTTGAACTGGACTTGGGGGAAAAAATTGGGATTTTTCTTCTCCACTTTCATTCCATGCTCATTCCATGAGGGATTAGTGTTAAATCAATGGCAAAACCCAGGCTACTGTCGCAAGGAGGAGTCCATCCTGCATTGAATGCTGCAAGTCAAAGACTTGATGCAATCTGCCATGTTTCCTTAGATAGAAAACTCTTAAACTGATTGGAGTAATGAAGTGAACTTAATACATTGATGAATAAGTAGGATTAATTGCAATGTCTTCTTGTTTAAATTAAAAATACTTTGCCTGTAAAGTGCCTTCGGATTACATGTTCTGAATCGGCGCTAAATAAATAAACTGACTTCAATCTCTCAACATCTCTACTTGTACGTGTATGCAATAGTTCTCCATAGTTGCATATAAGAGATGATATGATGCATTAGGAAACTCAGGACTTATATTTTTGGTGCTTTAAGAATAATAGGCCCCTAAATGATATATCATTCTCAGCTCATGGGTGAAATGGTTTGATAAATTCCATGTATGTGTGTAGGAGCAGCTTGGGGTAAGGTGTGCTGGAAGGTAGAAGATAAGGTATGAGGGGTTGAGGTTTGATGAATGTAGATATGTTTGCCCTCTCTTTCCTTCTCTATCTTTTTTCATTTTTTTTTTTTGTCTTCAAAGCATATGTTACAGAGAGGTGCAGAGTTGCCTGGCAGGTGGATATTTTTTTTGTCAGCATCCTCAAAGTGATACTGCCAGGTAGTGACTGGAGATACACTAATAAGGCTCACACCTTATGTTAAGCCATACACTGAATATAAGCTTGTGAGTCTCAAAGCAAAAGTAAGTATGGTGAGTATATATAAATCATTACACAGGTTAAATTTGTAATACAAATAACTTCCATATCCATTGATTGGTAAAACAAAAGAGGCGTCAAAGTATAGTTAAGCTGAAAATATATTCAAATTCCTGTCAGTTTTAGATTTAAAATACTTCTTCTATTAAGATTTTGGTTATTCATAAGAACAAAAATGATCAATTTAAAAAATATATATATTTACGTTTTAACTTATAGTTTATTTAATAATGTCAATAATAAATAAATAAATGTTTCTCGGCATTACATTGATCAATCCACTCTAATAATTGCTGACAAGTGTTATGCATGTTTCCACTGATATTTTGACAAATTAACTTTGTTAATATTGAAAGACTTCCTTGCTATTAATTTAATCTTAACTTCCTTCACAAATCAAAGTCATGCATTCCAGCTCCTACAAAATGCTAATCTTTCAGTCAGATGAAACATGTTGATCAAATTAAAAGATGACTTCCAATCTAACTCCACTAGGGGTATGGAACATTTTGGATTTAGCTGTCTAGACATATTTTTTTTCACTATGGCAAAATTTTTATAATCCGTATACAAGAAGTCTACTGGTGCATTCACAAGGCCCAAATGTCAGCGTCAAGAGCGGCTAGATTACATGCAAAGTCTATGGTTGAGGCCATCAGAGGTGCGTCGGAGGCATTTTGTGTGTGTTTTGCCACTTCAACTTTTCAAGCTTTTCCTGCGTTTCAAGCAGCAAAGTAGAGAATGCAATGCATAAGTTTAGCTAGCTGAACTGTTGACAGTCTTAATGATCTTGACGCAGCATATCAACCTGTCACAGCATCTCACTGTAGTGATGTTGACCAACGTAAATGTTGTCTAGCCAGCCACGGTCCACTAGTGAACATTAGCCAGAGAAAGCCCCCCACACACACACACAGACTGACAGTGTATGATTTCAATGTTGGGGCTTCATATAACATTTACTTGAGCACAAGCCATCTCCATACCATCAAGCCATCAGCACTTAAATAACCACATTGTTTAAATTATGCAAAACAGCCAGAGATTAGCAACCCAGGATTATTATAATGATACATATGGTCAACTATTAAATGAATATTCATAACTTATATTCACCTACTTTTCAAATGCAAATATCAAATTCAACTAGGTTCTCAGTAGAGTCTATCAATACAGCAACAGATTGCAAAAACAAAATAATAATTGCAAGGCTCTTGATGAGACAAAAAAAAGTTCAAAATAATATCATACTGCACTGAATCCAAATCTGTTCAAATGAAGTCCAAAATGAATTACATGTCCAATTATATTCAAGGCATAGTGGAGTCCAGTCAAACTGGTGGATGTAATGCACCTACATTCCAACTTTCTAGTTTTAAGGTGAAAAAGAGAAGATGATGGTAATTATAACAATGCTTTCATAGCACAAGCTAAAAAAGTGACATCAATCAACTGGTGTTGTGATGTGTGGATAAAGAGGGCCCAAAGACAAAGGAATACTGTGAAATAATGATACTGAAGTCCAGTATGAGGAGATGAGGTGTTGACACACAAGATGACGAGACATGGACAAGGAATCAGGAAGGAACTATAGACACAGGTGGACATATATATACAAAAGGGTTACAAGGTGGGAAGGAACAGCTGGTGGTAATTGCAAGGAGAGACAATGGGATCAGGGAAATATCCAGGAAAGAAAACACAGATTGAAATATTCGGATTGTGACACGATCCTCTTCCTATGGCAGATACCAGACGGCAAAGACAAAAAAAAAGAAGAAAAAAGCAACCTCCTGTCAGGGTGTATGGAGGGGGGCCTTAAAGGGACTATATCATGCAAAATCAATTTGGAGTTTTCAACCATCTGGTAATGCAAATTTCTCATAAACAGCCCCCACCAGAGTGTTTTTTGGCTTAATTCATACATGTCTGAGTAATCCTCATTAATCGTGCTCTCTGTGCTGCTGCCCCTCCCTCTCCTAGAAAATAACAGTGTTCAACTAGTGACATCAATAGTTGAAAACAAGGGAGTGCAGAGGTGTCTGCCCCGCCCCTGCAGGCAGAGCGGCTTACCTCTGCTAGGGTTTCAAACACACTCTCCTCCTTCCGCTCATAGCTGCTTCCATTTTTGGCAGCTTAAAACACTTTTTGTTGTTGGATGTTTTACTTTATCTGTGAAAACCCCTGTTTGGCTGCATGGATTACAGGATTTTACTCTACATTCCTAAAGAACAGCTGCTGGAACGAAGAACAAAGAAGCCTGTTGGACAGAGAAGTAAGTGGCTACATGCTAAGGTGTGTTAACCATTTATCAAGCTGCTTATGTGAATATATAACAGTATTGTGTGTTTAATTAATTCATCTGTAGTATCTCAGAATGTTCAGTAAACAGGTACAAACAACACCCGTGGCTTTTATATATACTGGGCTGGAAAGATCTGCTGAATGGACTCAGCTAGTTGTTTTTGTCTCTGTCTAAAGCCTGGAGATTTAGCAACTGAAATAGGCTTTATTGACTTCGTTTTTTACAAAAAATAGAATAAACCAAATGTCTTAGACTTAATATGACAGAGTTTCATTGTGGTACTTCGTGCTTTTCAAATTCACGGCCAGCATGATATTGTCCCTTTTAAGGATGGCCAGGAACAAGGCAATAAGGTTAAAGTGGCCAGGAAACCTGTAAAATGTGGCGGCCTGTGGGGGTTTGAGAACCTGGGAAAAAGTTCAAGAGGCTGACTTTGTAGCTGGAGGAACCCAGTTAAAAGTTCAGGATGCTGGCTGTTAGGCTGGAGGAATCTAAGGGGCAAAGGAAATCTGGAGGCTAGTGTTGGAGACCTGGAGCCCAATGGCGAAGAAGCTTGGAGTTAGCAGGAACTAGCGAGGTACTATTAGAGAGGAACTACAAACACAGGCGATCGTGGTTCATAGCCGATGGCCCTCACCTGCAGGCCGAAGCAGAGAAACGGAGAATGCCGAAGTCCTGAACTCGCCATCTCGTACTCTCGGTAAGAAGCAAATGTCATGCCGCTTGTATATTTTATTCACAATATTAACCTATTCCGCTACATATTATCTTCAGTATGACAGTTCTTTTTATTATCAGTAATCCAAATTAGTTCTGATGCCTTTTTTTTGTTTTTGTAAATATGAATTTACGTTTACATTTTCTAAAGCACAGAGAGACATATGTTTCAATTCCTTAATTTTAATTAGTAGTGTATGTTTTAAATGCACTGTAAGCATAATACTTTAAACAAATATCTGCGATCCGTTGCAGAGGGATCAACACCTTCTTATGATGGAGCAGAAGCAGGAAACCGGCTTACGGAGGATGGAGATGACACGATGCCTTCAATCAAACTTTCCTGGGATGCTGCAGACTAAACCATGACCCACAGACATGTGCAACTGGACTTTGTTTCTGAACTTTTTCTATACCTGTCCAATAAAAATGTCCAAGCTATACGCTTGTATTTTCATTTGAAGTTTCATTACACGCTGGTTGGTGGAATCATTTTACAATATTATGTCTGGCATCAGGGTTCAGCAACATTTTAAAAATCTGAAAGTAACATTTCCTCTGGCTGTTAAAAGTTAAAAAATCTTGCGCTGCTAAATAAGTAAACTGCATACATTTGAAAGCTGCTGAAAAACCTAAGCCTACTCAAAGATGGGATATCTGTAAAACACATTGTAGTGGTGCTGATTTAAAAAAACTGAAAACATTTTCAGAGCACACAGCTTTATTACGAAACATACAGTTGTGGTTTGTAATTCATAGAATTTGTAGCATGTATATGGCAACTCCTGTCTCTAAGGGGACACAGAGGCGAAAAGCGCTGGACATAGTTTGCTGCACATGTAGATTAATTTTTTCCGACATCGTAAGTTCTGCAGCCACTGAGCTTCGATGAAACCCAGAAGAACGTCTCTTCACTGCAAGGCCCAGTTAAACGACAAAACCGACGGTCGGCTGCGATGACTTCACAGAGCAGTCATCTGAAACACGCACACACAGAATACTTATTACTAAAGCTAACTTGTTAACATAGGTTTTTACTCTGGGCTTTAGTGAATTAATAAATACCCAGAACATATTTATAGCCCACCACATCGGGGTATTATTTGCATCGACTTATCCACACAAGCTGCCAGGGTCCTGTCCCGTCATTCTCCTGCGGAGCTTCTGACAGTCTTTTGTACTACTTCACAGTGTTTTTCCTTGCAGTGTGCAGCTTTTCTGAGGTCTTTATTCTTCGATTAGAGAGGCTTTCTCTTCGACGTGCGTCTACAGAAATCCACAGACTGAGCAAAAAGCTCAGGATCGCTAGTGAGGTCGCCATTATTATTCTTTTTCTCAGAGCCTTTGTTTACTTCCCGCTACGTACTAAGGGGCCGCCCACCATATGGCGGACCCGCTCACTTTAGACGCTCTGGTAGTTGTAACTGTGAAGTAACACTTAAGAAGTCGAGCCGTGTCGAGTGGCGTTACCGAAAGTACCGGTACGGTACGGCTCGGCAAAGGTACTAGTGGAGAGATGCCTTATGAGACCAGAGGGGTATTCCATGAATCAATCTAATCAAATTCTGTTCACAAAACAAACTAACCTGAAGCTCTGAAGTCTTTTGCTATGGCAATATAAGCTCTTTGACAAGCCTGCTCCATTACAGGCTAGCTCTGTGGCAAATTTTAGCTTTATAAATTTGATTGGACAGTCCATGTGATATCACAGTGCGGGGCTGGTATTATGTGGCTTTTCTCACCCTGATCCCTCCAACCCTCAAAGTTTTATCTATTACAGCGGTAGCAGCAGCTACAATTTTCAGTTTGGTGGCTAAATTATGCAATGCAATGAAGGTTTTATCTCTTAGAATGTACTTAATATTAGATTTTTCTTTTGCCATTCTGAAGAATATCACTGCATTCAATATTTCCTTACTGCCAGAAACGTTTTCTTCCACCTATGTTGCTACTGACACCAATCATTAATACTAAGTACACATAAATCCCTTTTTTGTCTAAGATGCACTCATAAAATGCAAATACAAAACAGTATCAGTGCATACAGAGTACAGTATACAGTACAGACCAAAAGTTTGTACACACCTTCTCATTCAATGAGTTTCCTTTCTTTTCTTGTCTGCATTGTGGATTCTCAATTAAGAGCATCAAAACTATGAATGAACACATAGTGTATGTAATTAGTGTATGTACTTAAACAAAATGAGTGAAATAACTAAATACATGTGTTATATTTTAGATTCCTCAAATTAGCCACCCTGTGCTTTGATTACTGCTTTTCTCTTGAGCTTCAAAAGGGTACCTCCCGAAATGGTTTTCCAATAGTCTTGAAGGAGTTCTCAGTGATGCTTAGTACTTGTTGGCCCGTTTGCCTTCACTCTGCGGTTCAGCTCACTCCAAATCATCTCAAATGGGTTCAGGGCATATTATTTTTGGGTGTATCTACAAGTAAAATGCTCATTGATTGGCATCTTGGTTGATGTTACCTTGGCCATAAATTAACAAAATATGCTTTCACTGTTTTTGATTATAAACATACCAATAATTTGTGATCTATATAATTTGTATGTTTTACCTCTCATCATTAAAGATGATGATTCTTTCAATCATTTTAAATGACAGTGTTGTCTCATTGAAATACCACTGTTGCTTATTATACTCAAAATTCCAAAATACTTGAGAATGTTTGTAGTGTGATTTCTGACCGTTTTAGCTCGTTATGTACTTTATACTAACTCTTGTTTATAATAATTCCTATATTGAATTCACTTTACTTTTTAGCATTTATTTATTTAAGTCAGCAGCCAAGACTTTCTTTTTTTCCAGTACTTGACTTCTTCATGATATATTTTGTCAAGGATTGTCTTTTTGCTGCTGTGTGTGGCAAGTTCAGCCAGATGAAATCCTTGTCAACTGTGTCACCTTATTCTTGGCCAACCACAGAATCTCTCAGAATTGTATGAACACAAAGCTGTTATGAATTTGTCACCTCCTGTCATTTTATCTTTAGCTGCAGGCAGTCTTTGTTCACAAAACCTCACAGTAACTGCAAGCTGCTTTCTGCCTGGGTTTTCTTTTCATTGCATTTTTGAAAAAAATGGCAAGTGTTGTCAATGTTATCAGAAAATTATTCAGAATAGGACGTATAGGCCTGTAATATCTCCCTACATTGAAAGCTACTTTTATTCCTACGTCTGCATCATTTGGGCAGGTCTTCTTGTCCAATTAGCCATCGTAACATCATTGTACATGTTGGACAAAAGGAAAGACGAATGTTAAATTAACTGATTACTGCATGGTAATTATAGGATTTTCAAAAGGACATCTAATCTCTCTTCTTGACCAAGGCAGTAAAGACAGAGAGTAGACAATGAGAATGGTCATTTCAACATAGTGCATGGCAGGGTTAGTTTTCTTCTACCATAACGAGTTTGAGCTTCAAAGATCAAGACAAAGTAAGCTTTATAGACCTTAACATGGCCTTGGGTTTCATAAATTCTGTTAAGTCTGCTGCATAAACTGCCTATTACAATTTAGCTTGGTCCCTGTGTGATGTTAATAATGGCAGTTACATGTAGAATAATATATTTTAAAAATACAATAATAACAACAACCTAAAAAGGTAAAATGTAGCTATTTAATATATTTTGGGGTGACTGAGGTTCAGGAGGTAGACTGGCTGTCTTTCTCTCAGAGGATCATAGCTTAAATTCCAGCTTTCTCAAATCATATGCCTCTAAGCAAGGCACCTAACCTTGCCTACCAAGCTCTGCATCAGTGAATAAATGTGTGTGTGTTTGTCGATGTGCATGGGTGAAAAAATTTCTCCACTGTAAAGTGTTTTAAGATAGAAATATGACAGAAAAGCACTATATTAGTTCAGTCCATGTACTATGAGGCAGAGGGGAACAAATGTGCTTCTTTTTAAATGCAATTAATTACTTACTTAAAACAATAATTTTACTTGCATTAGCTTGTATGCTTATGTATAATATTTTTGCATCTATTTGCAGTTTTGCTATATGATCAAATCCAGCTCCAATTAAATAAAAACCAACACTATATAAAAAAAATAAAAAAACAACAACATACAGTAGAGAACAACTGAACAGTTATTGTTTCTATTTTGTTGACATATATATATATATATATATATATATATTAGTTTTTATGATGCCTTTAATAATTCTTGTGGGGCTAACAGCCATTTTTTTCCCTGTCAATAAATCAAAACTCAATTTACACTTGTGCTGAACCATTATCGAAAAAACAAAAAAACTAAATACAGTTCAAAGCAAACTTAAAACAAAAACATTAACGTTGTAGGAAAGCCCCTTTTAATTATTGAAAGTCCTTAGAACATTTACATAAAAGTGAAACTTGTTTGATTATTTTAAGGCAAATTCATCATTAAAATGCAAAAAACAGAATATAATTACGACCCTTTTTTAGAGACATTTTTAACTTTCCGTTTATATTTGCCATGTCCATGTTTCACTGAAAAATAGCTGAATAACAGTTATATCATAATGAAATAAATGAATGTACCAATAGTCATCTTAAACTTAATAGTGGATTTAGGGTTGAATGTTATCCTGAAAATCTAAAAGTTATTCAGTTTAAGGAATAAAGTCTTGAGGTACTTTACTCTCCCCACCAGAGTCTAATCTCTTCAAGAGAGCTCATAATTATGTGCAAAAAGCTTTATAGTCTTTGAGAAAATAAAAGAAAACATGAATAATATTTTGTTCAAAAGATATCTGTCTGAAAGCAAATTATTTTATATCTAATCAGTACTTGTACTCTACAGTATTACATGAATTTACAGTGTAAAACATATTTTTTAAAGTTTAGCACATTTTCTTTGATTTTTTTTCTAGCTAAACATTTACAAAAAATGGATTAAAGGTAACATTAAAACCTCTGTCTTTATAGCCAACTAAATTTCTGTCTCAGGGTTTGTTTTTAAGGTTTTGATAGTATGGACATTTTAAAGCATCTTAATTTCCAGAAATACAGCCTGTAATAATAATGCTAAACTAAGCACTAAGACACAGTGGATATAGCTGTTTTGTGCCAATGGGGTTGTAGGAAATATTTTTTTAATGATCTGATAATCTTAACATTAATTCTTGAGTTCATTGACAACACTATCCTTTATTTTTAATAATCAAATACATAAAAAATATTAGCAACATGTTCCTAGATTAGTTTTTACAATGTACTGTTTAAAACAGTAGCACTCAACTATCAGTATTTTCCTCTCCACTAGCTGGAAAAATAACGTTGGCAAAATATAGAGAGTAGTGTGAAAATGTCTGTGAAATGTTTGGTCCCAAGCAGATGCCTTTGAGTCTGCCCATGATAAAAGCAACAAAAAACATGAAGGTGCTTAATTATCTACTTATCTGTGGTTGATTAAATATCTGATCTTTTTAACATAGCTTGTTAGTGATGTATTAGGATCACATTAGAATCAGTCTGAATTTTTCTTTTTAATGTAGACAGCAGAGTCTTCCTTGTTGATCAGAAGTTCAATGCTGAAAGTCAGGATACTAGTTTATGAGTGTCATTTCTGATGTCCTCACCTTCAGAGTGGCATCACAAGAACAAAAGACAATGTGTTACAGCGGGGACCATCTGGCCCAGTTAACTGGAGCCGTCAACTGCGGCTAAGGCCAAGTGACCTTGGCAGGTAAATGAATCTAGAAATGCTCAGAAGGTTTTATTAAACTGCCATCCTGCTACTGCTGGCATGCGTGGATTCTAACTGAGAGGATCCCAACAATAAAAACAACCAGAGGTTAAATTAGAAAAGGATAACAAGAAAATGCTGATTTAAGAAGATAAATAATCTTAATATGAAATATTTTTTTTTTCTTTTTCTATTTTGATAAATACAATATATTTCTACTGAGAGAATTAGAGCCTGGTGCAAAAAAGCCGGAACATGTCTGAACAGCTGGGAATATTAAGTTTTTTGGATCAAGGTCAAAACTGTCTATTATTGGCAAGTTTTGAAATAAAATGTCTTTTGTTGATTTAACTATTTGATGAATTGCTATGTAGAGAATTACTTCTGCAAATCAGGACAAAATAATAAAAAAATACATATTCAATTGCCAAAGTAACTCCAACTCACAAGCTAGTGAAACCAGACAGCACATCACACTGTCCATTTTGTTATCCACTTTTGCTTTAGAGACATTTCTCCCATAGTGTAAGGCTGAAAGAGCACCCTGGACCTTCTGATTCATTTCTCAGAACAAACAATTTACTGCTGTCTTCTGGGTCCAGTCAACTTGAACGATCCTCGTGATTCCCTGAAGGAAACACCCCAGCTGAAATGGAGCATTGTGTTTCATGGACTGTATCACAATGACTGATGAATTTTGGTTCTTGAGATGACCTTGACCAAATCAAGAACAATGCTTAAATGCTAAAATCATTACTCATCAGGTACAAAGTCATAGACCAAAAACGTACTTTTTCCCAAATTGCATTACTTTTTCGTAGTAAAGCAGTCTTGGTTAATATATTGTAACTACTACGGTTATACGTACAAATACTGGTATTTTTTAAATAAAATATTTTCTGTATAAATACAGCACTTGGATTGATAACCAGTCCAAGATATAGCCTGCTGGAGATAGGTAGTAGCTCCATGCAACCATCGAAGAACAAACGGGTATGTCATGGATTGCAATTAAATAAAGTTTTATTTTTCTCTTCAAAAAGGAGGATTCCCAAGGCTGTGGAAGAGATCACAAGGAGCTGGAGGACAAAATCCTCAGTGAGTGCTACTGGAAGCAGGGAGGAGAGAGGTGATTGAAGCACAAGCTCCCTGATAATCCAGGAGGTTATGTCTGTAAATTCTGCTCTTACTCGGAAGGTTAATGGTTGATCTTGGAAGGAAGGATTGGGTGAAACTGGGTGGTTGTAACTGGCAGAAGTGTGAGCATGTAGGCTGGAATCCATCTCTTTTCCTTCGGACTTACGGTGTGCCCACACCAAATGCGATAAAGCGACCAAAAAAGCATGACACACGCCTAGCTGTTCACGTGCACATCCGCACCTTGAAGCTTGTACAAAGCAAACTGGATCCGCTTAAAATATGGCATTTTCACGCGCAACTTGGCCTTCAGCAGAGCTGGGGCCAGAGTGCGGTGGATTATGGACTATGGTCTCCGAGCTGACGGAGGACAGAGTGGATTACGTGTTCGGCCTGGCCTCCGGAAGAGATGGGACCGCTGCACTGGGTGTTTTGTGACAGATACAGTCTAGCTACGTCGGAGGGATCCATAAACACCAGCGAGCACCCTCTCACAAACACCGGCTCCTCGCTGCCTGGAGAACGTGACCTGCTCGCCCAGTTTGTGCCGTGAAGGTCCAAGCTTCACCTGCCAACACACCAACTACAGTGCCAAGCAGCTGTCCATCTGTCTTCGGTTCGTAAAAGTTTATAATATGTGAGCAGCGTGGGACGTGGTGCGGGACCTACCACCAGGAAACCAGGTGAGGAGGCCGTTTCAAGGCTCACTTCTAGGCCGAGAGGTGCTTTTACAGCAACAACGGCTATTTTAAGAGCCACCCACAAACCTCTTAAGAGCATTCCTGTCTAAATAGCTAAACCTATTTATAATATATTTTTTTCCTGGCTCTGTATTGAAAACTGGATGTGTCATGTAGCTTGGGGTGATTAGCCACAATGTTTATTAGTATTTCCTCAATGTCCTGCTAAGGCTGTGACTCCATCACAGTCACAGAATCACTGACAGTGTGTCCCCTGCTTGGTTGTCATGGCGCGATTTGACGCTGGAGTTCAGATTTTTCCAACTCGAGCGGTAGACGATATGAACGCGAATGCACAAAATGCACCACATAAAATGCAGCACGGAATTTTCCATCGCATCTGTAGCATGAATTGTTCACACAAATCAGGCAGAAAAGCTTTTTCGCGACGCAATTCTGCTTCTGAAGTGTCGCGGGACCCCAAGTCGTGCTTCATCACGCTCCACCATTAACTTTAAATGTAAACCTGAAGCTCTAGTCGCTTCTATCGCGTTTAGTGTGAACACACCGTCAAAGGAAAACCCGTGCACAACGATGGACAGGCAGATAGAAGCCTGGCTGGCGAACCTCCAGAAGGCCCCACCGAGGAGCTGTGGGGAGGAAGATGCAGCCGAGGGGAGTAAGGCTGCGGACTGCAGCAGGTGGACGGACGGATCCAGGGAACCAGCAAACTCTGGATAAAGAGAATGTAGAAGAAGGTAAGGCTTACGCTAGAAGAGTTAGACTCAAATCTAAAAAGTGGATGGTTTTACCACACCGGGTGTCAAAACAATCTGGCTTCTGTTCCAGGCCAGCACTCCTCTTTTAAAGCTCCTCCCCAATTGGCAAAGTGGAAACAGCTGGCATGGACCTGCCCACGGCACCATGAAAGGAAAAAGGTGAGGCTATGCACACCACACACACACATTGCTCCTGATTTAGCTGTTAAGCTGATTCAGAAGAACCGACGGAGGAGAGCTATGGTACGGCTTAACCCAGGGTGGCAGGAGAATTTGGAGGAGTAAGCCCACTGTACGGCTCGAGGACGAACAGTGGAGGGAACAAAAAGACGGTTAAAAGGTCCCCCTCCAGGATCGGGCTCGTCAATTTGGGCCTTTCAAATTTGGGCCACAAGGTCCCATGTCAGGCCCCCGTAGCAAGATGAGGGGAGAATGGGATCTGGAGTCTCAGAATGACTGTCAGGAGCAAACTGGCGGGACAGAGCATTGGGTTTTATGTTACAGGATCCAGGTCTGTATGTGATGTTCAGGTTGAAAGGTGAAAAGAAAGTGACCAACAATATTGCTGGGTTGAGGCGCTTGGCTAATTGTAGTTATTAGAGATTCTTATGGTCGGTTCAGACGATGACCGGGAGATCCGTGCCCTCCAGCCAGTGACGCCACTCTTCAAGGGCAAGTTTAATGGCCAGGAGCTCACGGACACCTATGTCATAATTCCTCTCAGCGGGAGTGAAGAGTTTGGAGTACAATGTGCAGGGGTGCAGCTTTGTATCGGTTGGGAACCACCGGGATAGGATTGCCCAGTCCCCTCTATCAGAGGCATGGACTTTCAAAATGAACTGTAAACTAGTATCAGGGTGGTTTATGATGGGGGCCTTCACAAACCTGTTCTTGAGGTCTTGGAATGCTCGGCCTGCCTCCTGTGTCCAGGTGAAGGCTTGCTTGGTTGAGGTGAGAGCAGTTAGGGGGGCAGCTACTAAACTGCAGTTCTGGTTAAAGTGCCTGTAAAAGTTTACAAACCCCAAGAAACGCTGTGGATGTTTCCTGGAGTTGGGAGTGGGCCACTCACTGACGGCGCTGATCTTCCCTGGGTCGGGCTTCACCTGTCCACCCTCGAAGATATATCCCAGGAAGGTGATTGATTCCTTGTGAAACTCACATTTTTCAGTTTTGACAAACAGACTTTTCTCTATGAGGCATTGCAGGACCTGGTGGACATGTTCTGTGAGGTTTCTTGAAAAGATGAGAATATCATCTAGGTATACAAACACATTGAGGAAATCCCTAAGAATATAAATGGACTGAATTTATATAGTGCTTTTCTAGTCTTACTGACCACTCAAAGCGCTTTACATTGAAGCCACATTCACCCATTCACACTCGCATTCATACACCGACACCCAACATGGCTCGGTAGGACAATGTAGAATTTGGGGGTTAAGTGCCTTGCCCAGGAGCACATCGACATGTGACTGAAGGAAGCTGGAATCGAACCTACGACCCTCCGATTGCAAGCCAACTACTCTACCACTGAGCCACAGTCGCCCAACAGTCACCGAATGTAATTTATTTGAAAAACTGCAGGAGCGTTAGTTAAACCAAAGAGGATAACTAAGTACTCGTAGTGTCCGATGTGGGTCTAAAATGCAGTTTTACACTCATCGCCTTCTCGGATCCGAACATGATGACAAGCATTATGCAGTTCTAGCTTGGTGAAGATGGAGGCACCCTGAACAAACTTAAAGGCTGAGGCGATGAGTGGGAGTGAATGTTTATTTTTAACAGTGATGGCGTTGAGCCCCGTCTAATAAATGCAGGGTCTAAGGGACTTGTCCTTCTTTTCGACGAAGGAAAAACCTGCCCCTAAAGGAGAGGAGGATGACCAAATTATCCCGGCTTCGAGGGACTTATTAATATACTCCTTCATGGCTTCCCGCTCCTTGCGAGAAAGGCTGAAAAGGCGACCTGTGGGAAGAGAGGCTCTGGGCAGAAGGTCTATGGAACAATCATATGGTTGATGAGTAGGAAGAGAAAGTGCTCATGTTTTATTGAAAGCTTGGTGGAGGTCATGGTACTCAGGGGGCACTTTGGACAAATCGCGGGGCTCACAGGTCTCAGGTGGGTGTGAAGGCAAAGACGAAAGGACTGACCAGAGGCAGTGTAAATGGCAGAAAAGGCTCCAGGACTCGATGCAAGCCTCGGCCCAATTGATTGTAGAGCAGTGCTTTTAAAGCCAGGCGAATCCTAACACCACAGGTGCATCATTTATGGGGAACACAAAAAATTAAAATTTGTTCATGGTGATTGCCTGATACAATGAGGGTAAGGGGAACAGTGCACTGGGTTATGACAGTAAGGGGACTGACATCCAAATCCGAAAGTTTAATTGGAACCAATTAAACTTTTTACTGGGAGGTTATGAGCTCGGACCAGAATTGGACTGATTAAATTCTGTTCAGACGAAGAGTCAATTAAGGCCTGAACAGAAAGCTGACAGTCTGGTCTGAATTTTGGATGGTAAAATAAACCAGAGATTTTCCTCCAACAACTCGCCCGACAATACCCCCAGATTTACTGACAGGCACTGTCTTTTGGGCAAACAGGGCAGGAGGAGATTAAATGCAGGGGAGTGCCGCAGTATAGGCAGCAACCAGCCTCCATGCACAGCTGCCGCTCTGCCGGAGATAGCCGAGCTCGGCCGATCTGCATCGGCTCTGGCTGACGTGGAAAAAGACTGGGAGTGGCATTAGCGGCAGCGCACCATGAAGAGAGTCCAGGAGAAGACGAAATTTCTGACCTGTGCCTTTCTCTAAGGTGATTGTCTACCTTGATGTTGAGATCAATCAGGTAATTCAGAGATTTCGGCTCATCTCAACAGGTAAGCTCTTCCTTAACCCTTTCACTTAAAGTGTGAAGAAAAGCTGCCTTTAGAGCACGGTTGTTCCAGCCAGATCCGGCTGCTAATATGCCGAACTCAATAGCAAGTTCGGCCACAGAACGTCTTCCTTGCTTGAGATTCCACACCTGCTTAGCGGGTTGCTCCTTGCTTAGCGTAGAACAGAATGTTTGTCAAAACTGCTCGATAAACTTATCAGAGTAACCAACGAGGCTGTCTAGATCAAAAAAGGGCCTGGGCCCATTGTAGGGCCTTATCCCTCAAGAGAGCGACCATATTGGGAATCTTATTTGAGTCGGCTCGGAAAATGTGAGGGGACCGTTCAATAGCGAGATTGCATTGGGTGTTTCTCAATGCCCAGGAACCTCGCCTTGATGCCTTGGTCCCGCCCCGGTTGCCTAGGAGATACGTCATCAGGGACCGCCAAGGCGTGTTCCAATGTTCATGTTCTACAGAGCAATCTGTCCTCCGTTTGTTAGCCGTTTAGCTAACTAACCAAGAATACATCAGACGTGCCTTGAGCCTGCTCTCGGTCAAAAATTTCCCAGAATACAGCGCGGTAGGAGCCGGCAGCACGTACTTCGGGGGAAAATTTCTATTTTAAATGTAAGTCAATTATTTTTAACCATCTTAGATCTAAAATGTTTGTTTTATTCTATTATTATATTATTTAGATCCAAAGCAGTTATTTATGGTTCGTTAGTTGCTTAGCAGTTGCAGCTTCGGTGGCTACCGGGTACTAATTCGTTTTGCACATTTGATTTAAGTGACATATACAAAAAAAAAAAAAAGTAAAACTCTCGCTATACATTTCCAGTTCCATGGTTGAAGTAATATTACTACAACAATGCTACTACGATGGCCGGGACGTAAACAGAGCACGTAAGCCACTGCGGTCACGTAAGGCTAGTCTGTTCCAAACCGTTTTTTTTTGACCAAGGAAGGACAATGTCCTCGTAGGCAAGGCGTCTTGCCTACCGAGGCACTGCCTTGGTAGGCAAGACGCCTTGACATTGACTCAGTTCACTCGAGAACGGCTCTGGAGGTGGTTAGATGACTACGCAGAAAGCAGGGGACTGGGGGGGGGTTCCCCGAAGTCAGAGGAAGTATTACTAGATTCTAATTTAGCATGTGGTGCAGGGATCCTGACACTAAGATCATTAAACAGTTGTGTTAAATGACTCATGCTTTGAAGGAGGGTGGATTGCTGTTGAGACATAGTTTGGAGGTGGATGGAGGTGCATTCCAGGGGGATGTGTGAACAAATGTATGGACGGATGGATGGACGGAGCAGGCATCATGTTTTTATGGTTTTAACCAAATAGCTTATTCTTCCAAGTCTGCATTGATACATTGCCTTGAAAAAAACTTTTGATAATTCTCATGGATAATTAAACTAATATGATTAAAATATTTAGGGCATAGGGTATGTCTAAAGGGAGAAAGAACACTTATGAGGTGGAACGTCAAGCACATGGGGCCTTTTCAGACGTTTCAACTTAATGCAGAGTTCTTTTATTCACATCAATACATAACTTGCCAGGGAGTTTTGAATGAAAAGTTATTACTCTTACTCTATAAAAGCAAAACACAGGCAGAGCTTAATAATAGACCCTGTTGTGTTTTAGGCAATGGTAAAAACGTAAGACATTTTCACTTACTGGACGGACACCTGCCAGCATTTGCTTTGGCTGTATGGGGGTTCGAGAGCTGGGCTCAAAGCCAATGATTAGCAGCTCATGCTGGTTCTTTCTCCAGACCATGAATATAGTCACATACCCACAACTGACTTGGCTGATGCTGGATAAACACCAGCATCTGATGAACCATCTTATTTCTGTTTCCGCTCTCAGGTTGGAAAGCTGTGTGAGGACAAAATGAAAATTACAAAAAACTTGGAAGTGCAAGAATGACGACTAAGGGGTTTTGCATTTTCCTGGCATATCTGCAAAAAGATTTGATTGAAAAAATTAATCCTTCTTAAGTTTTTAAACAAAGAAAGATTTGCACATGGGAAGAAAATTAGTGAGAAAGCGATGGTGTAGTCTGGCTACATGCAACTCTCAGAACAAAAGAAATTTAACCAAATGTACAGTCATATTTAATAAATTAGAAAATGTGTTTTGATAAGGCAAGTTTGTCAGAAAACGACTACTTTTGAGCAGGTATATTCATTATTAAATACCAGCTACCAGAGGCGGCTGGCCAATAGGGGGCGCTACAGCATGCATAACTTGCCATATTACGTTGAATAAAACGTGGATTTTTTTTATAATAATTTGTTTTAAAATATGTGTTTACTTTCAGATGTGAACGAAATTTCTTTTATATTTTATGGTGAGTTGAGCTGTTAAGCTAATCGGCGTTGGCTGATTGAGGACGTATTTCTTTTTTTTTTCTTTCTTTTTTTTTATTTCCTGAAGTAATGGACACTGTTGTGGATTTATCAATTAAAAGTAATTAATTAATTGATAATTGTTATGATCTATCTGGTGATGCTGAGAATATTAACCAATAATTGTAAATTATTCATTTAATTCTCCATTCAGATTATAAACAGGGCACCATCCATTTTTTTATCCCAAAAAAAATGGCAAAAACATATATTTATTAATAAGGGGATTATTAATCAATAATCTCACTTATACTGATTAATGACTAGGGATTACACCAGAAAGATCCTATCTGAAGGAAATTAATTCTTGCAGTAATTCACACACAGACTCAGAATAAAAGAAACCAGAGATTTGAATCAATTTAACCCATTTATTCTAAAAACACAACTAAATTAAAACACTACTTATACTAAACGGTTCTGTTAAAACTACCGGTGCCTGAGCAATATGGCGACCAGCGATGACGTCCCCTATTAGAGCCGTAACGGGGCGCCTCCTACCGATGTCGTACGCAGCCCCTCGCGTGTACGCGAGGAGGCGGTGTATGACGCGATGGTTCACCTCGTTTGGTAAGGACAGGGGGGATGTTTTATGACTTATTGTTTAACTTGGAGCAAGAGGCCTGCGGTTCTTTCCTAACAAAGAAACCCTGTGGCTCTTATCAGTGGGTTAGCTTCTGCTAATACAGGCTCTGGTTGGGAAATGGAAGAAAATGGGTTTCAAAATGTCCATTTCGTGCTGCGCGTTCTTGGCAGGCACTCCGAGGATGCTGTTGCCTATGACAACAACACTTCACTGTGAACTACCGGAGAAGAACCAAAACTTCTACAGACTAACAGTTCTGCTCACTAATAAAAGACAAAAACATACAGGAAGCACACAATCGAAATACAAAAACACACAAATTTACCCGTAAACAATACGCGGCACGGAGGAATCTCAGAGCGCTCGAGGTAAATGCAGCTCTTCACATCAGCGATTATGCATGCATATAATTATAAAGAAAAACTTCATAATTTATCCACCCAGGTCGAAGGTAAATTTAAACAGTCTAAATTTAAAGAGGAAGCTTCCAGGTGTGGAACAAAAAGTCGGGAAGCGAGAAGGTTGGCTCGTCAGCCGCGCGGAGAAAAAGCAAAAAGAGAGGAGTTCCGCACATCAAAAAAAAGGGATAGTTTTGGGACAGCCAAACTATTGGTAAAACTTGGTTGCAGGGAGCAAGGACAAAATCCAGATCACGTGTTAGGAAAAGGAGTCTCTTCTTACAGTTCGGAGAACTGCCGACACCATCAGGCGAGCTTGGAAGAGGACGATGGATGCTCATCCATCGCTTTTATGCTGAGTGTGGGCGCATCGCCCCCCTTTCCCCGTATCTGTCTCCTATCAGGCTGCGGGCAGCAGCGGCGGTTTTGATTGATTGACATTCTAGCCAATTGCTGCAGCAGATCATCCACCGCTCAGCGGATTCAAACAGCGAAGGAGCGGATAGCGCCGCCATTGGTCAGAATTGCGCAGCCGAGGGAAGGGGCGTGTTGTCAAGTTATGGAATGCTGGGTCATGATTGTAGAGCTCCTTTTGATGTCATATTCATGGTTCAGACCCCAACAACACGAAACCGAGACAAGAAGGAAGAAAGGAAGAAGGTGAAGAAAAGAAACCACACCAGCAGAGGCGTGAACAGACGACACAAGACAGGGAGGCAAACATAGAACACAAGAAAACATCCCAGTCCTCCGCCTCTGCCGGATGGCAGAGAAGCGGTAAAACAAAACCAACAAAAACAACGAACTGAACAGAACCACACCAATAGTTCAGATCCAGTAATAAAAACTAATAATTACAGATTCACTACACACAAGCAAGGATTAATGAACACAATACTAATGTTTCTGGTAAGCTCCTGGTAACAGCTAACTAATAACGATAACCTCAGCTTAAGATATGTCCATCCACACCAATGTCCCTACACCTATGTGTGTGTGCGAGCATGCAGGTCTGAATAAGTTTTCCCCATGCAAGTGATTGATAGCTGGTGTAAGGAACCGTCAATCCGTCCTACAGGGATCGACACAGACATGAAGGAGGCAGGAGACGCATGCATCTAGAGTCCCACAGAACGCAGGAGCCGCAGGCGGACCAGCGCAGGGCCGATCACCCACCAAGAGAGGAACAGATGGAAGCCCCAGGGGAACACCAAGCAGCCGCAACGCTGGGGCCCGAGAGATCGTAGGGACGAGCCCACGGGCTCCGCCGGAAACCGGCTACGCCAGGGCGGGCCCGGAACAGGACCCTGAGGCCACGGGGATCAGGGGCACCCCGCCCCCCAGCAGGGCCCCGACCAGGGACCCGCCGAGAGGGGTCCCCCGCCGCCGGGCAGGAGGCGCCCGCAGCCTAACGACGGACAATACACACCGCCGCGACCCCGGACCAATACCCAGCGCCAACAACCCGGCCCCCCCCACACACCCACACGCCAGGGAGCCACAGTAAAAGCCACGGCGGATGTACGCCCTCCCCAGGCCGCGCCCAGCCAGCATCTGGACATCCAGATCTACCAGCTCCCGGGTCCAGGTCCCGCCCCATGCAGAGCGCCAATATCTGGGGCCCAGCCAATGCCGGACAGCCTCCCCAGATTAACCGACCAGGCAGTAGAACTCATGGAACTGTCAGGAGCTTGGGTGCCGGGCACGGTCCCCACCAATCGACCGGACGGCACCAATCTACTTTACAACCCCGGCACCCCCATAAGAGGTGCCCCGTTAATCCAAGGAGGATGTTGGCCCGAAACAGCGGCCGCCCAACACACCGGCCCACCCAGGACCAGCCAGGCGTGCACTAGGACCGAGCCGGGCCGCAACAGGGACCCCTGGCCCCAGGCATCGAGAGCCATCATCGACCAGCGGGCAGGAGCATCCATCACCGACGGGGAGTGACGGAGGGGAAGAAGATGCACCAGGCCAGAGGGCAGCCAAACACCCAACCTGACAAGTAGACATACACAGACAGAGACACTCATACGTACCCTCCCTTTCATGCGCACACATTCTTACATATACAGGACACACGAAGAAAGGACGCTGTACACTCATTCATACACCCCATAAATACTCTATACTCCCAGGCCCAGGGACAGACGCCCCGATAGAGAACCCTGCCCCTGCACCCGGGAGACGGACCCCTTGCCCACCAGGACGGGGACAAGCAGACCGCCAAGGCCCCCACCCCGGCAAGAGTAGTCCACCAGCCCAGGTCCCCGACCAGACGGCCCTAATAATCCACCCGGGCTCCAACCCCTGATGGCCCAAAGAACAGGGGTGTCGAAAGACCCCCAGCCTCTCTCCTCCTGCTCAATTGTGGTATTGTTGCGTGTTGTTCTAATGTGCACTTAAAAAAGAGGGGTGGGACATGGTAATACTGCCAGTTACCCCCATATCCCTCCCCGGGCCCTCAGTGTCTAGATGCATTTAAAGAGTGGGTACCGGCACCAAAGGCGAGGCCCCTTATAAAACTTTTTAATGATTTGATATTTTCTGTTCTCTTTTTATTTGATGAGAATGAAATTATTTTACCTCTAATCAGAGCTTTCCCTGCCTCCCAGAGAGTGGATGGCAACATATCAGGGAGATCATTAAATTCCATGTATGAAGCCCATTCTTTTTCAATATATTTAATAAATTTTCTATCCTTAAGTAATGATGTATTAAATCTCCAATTTTTATATTGAAGGGTTGCTATTCTATTTGCTAAATTTAAAGAAAAAGGAGCGTGATCGCTGATAACTATAGGATGTATCTCAGTGTCTGAAATTTCATTCAACGGTGAGCTGCTGACTAACAAATAGTCCAATCTAGAATAAGAATGATGGACATTTGGCAGGTGTTGTTGGGTTTCTTACCTCCGAGCCGTGAACCCGATGGAAAGCTATGTTTTTAACTGTGTCGCTTGGTAGTTTCAGCTGATGTTGGATGAACTGTCGGACGGTT
Organism: Apricaphanius iberus; assembly: GCA_028564705.1. Classification (NCBI taxonomy): domain Eukaryota; kingdom Metazoa; phylum Chordata; class Actinopteri; order Cyprinodontiformes; family Aphaniidae; genus Apricaphanius; species Apricaphanius iberus. The sequence continues at coordinate 169,777 of JAPXFQ010000168.1, read as the reverse complement.
GTTTCAGCGTCTTCCTCAGCCTGCTCTGGTATCCCAGAAAAGACAAGATTATCTCTCATGGATCGGGCCTGGATGTCTAAGATCGACTCCTTGAGTCTTTTATTTTCTCCAGACAGCTGCGTCATCCCCTCGGTGAGTCTTTTAACGTCTTCTTTCAGTGTTTGATTTTCGGTAGCGAGCGAAGCTACCTGTTGTTGGCTGAATTCCAGAGATTCCCTCAGAGCCTGAAATTCTTTGTGTAGAACCTCAACCAGCCCGAGACGGGTGTCCAGGCTGGTTAGCTTCTTATCTATTGAGTCCAGGACGTCACCGTAGCTTTTTTTTCTGGCGAGTTTGTGGAAGTGCTGGCCTCAGAACGAGTGCGTTTCTGAGATGGAGTACTTGTTGGTGCATCCGAAGCAGGTTTCCGTAACTTACCCATAACGATGTTATCAAAGCACTCGTCTAGGTAGCACTCCAGCGAATCCAATGTTTCCTCGTCCAGGTTGATTAGATGAAATAAATAATTTGATGGTTCGTTTAAACGGACAGAAGCTGCGTTTGGTTCAAAATTATTGCCTTATTTTACCTGACATTGTTTGTTTATTTTACCAGTATACCGCCATGTTTACTTACGCACAGCTCTCGCGAGAACTCAGCTGCTCATTCCAAACCACAGACGTATTCCTGCCTTGGAGCACAAAAATCTTTACCTATAGACTCTCATTAAAAGTTGTACATGGGTAGTAGCTCCTTTTCCATACAAGAGATAGGACGATAGGACGTTTCAGTAAACCTCGATGACGCTCGCTCCACCCCACCACCCAATACTCTGTATGGCTTTAAGAGGAGCTCTGGCAGGTAACACCAGTATGAACAGTGTGATCCAACCCTGAACTAGTACCTCAATAGATAGCTCAGTGTTTCCTCCACTACAGTAGCAGGCTGTGTTGCAGCTACACTGTTGAAGCCTCGGACTAAAATCACTCTTTTACAGGATTGTCCTATTAAGAGGATACTCAGAGCTGTCCAGCATTAATAAAAAACAGTTTACTTGAAGATGTTTGCCAGTTAGTTTGATTTAGCAACTGGCTAAAAGATGAATAGATTAAAAGGGCCATGTGTGAATGTGGAGTTTGAAGCACACACTCTATTAATCTCCTGTATTTAATTTAAAAAAAGATGAAAGGCATCTGGATTTGTTCTTTATTTACACAGAAAATTGTAGATTTTTTTAGTCTCCATGTTTTTTTCTAGAATAAAACAATGTTTTGTTGCCAGCAAATAAAGTAATTCCTCCAATGCTTTGAAAAACTATTCATATAAACAATAAGTAAAACTGGTCTAAGCACTGAGCCCTGTGGTACCCTCCAAATGATATTACATAATTCTGATATAATATAATTAATTTGAACAAATAGTTTTCTATCTTCTAAATAGCTTGTAATCCGTTATAAGTAAAATCTCTGATTCCATATTTCTGAAGTTTCCAAATTAATTCTGAGTGCACCAACTGCCTTTTGCAGGTCTAAAAAATACTATTAAAAAATTTAGTGTAGGGGATTTCTTCTCATGTCTTTTAAGGTATTTATTTTTTTTCAATTGCTGTTGAGTGTTTTAAAAATATATATTATTTTAGATTTTGGCTGCACGGTGGCGCAGTGGTTAGCACTGTTGCCTTGCAGCAAGAAGGTCGTGGGTTCGTATCCCGGCCCAGGGTCTTTCTGCATGGAGTTTGCATGTTCTCCCCGTGCATGCATGGGTTCTCTCCGGGTACTCCGGCTTCCTCCCACAGTCCAAAAACATGCATGATAGGTGAATTGATCACTCTAAATTGTCCCTAGGAATGAATGTGAGTGTGAATGGTTGTCTGTCTCTCTGTGTTGGCCCTGCAACAGACTGGCGTCCTGTTCAGGGTGTACCCTGCCTAACGCCTGATAATTGCTGGGATAGGCTCCAGCTGCCCCGTGACCCTGAATTGGATAAGCGGTTAAGAAGATGGATGGATGGATGGATGGATGGATTTTAGATTTTTTTTATCTTTGTATGTAGTTATCAATTCTTGTTCCAAATGCCTTTTCTTAGATATTTGAAAACTGTGGAAGCAGATACACTGGTCTAATAAATAAAACTGTGTTGGTCCCAATTTCTTTAAATAGGTATAATTTTGGCTATTTTAATTTTTTCAGGAAAGGTTCCTGATTTAAGAGATAAATTGCAGATACATGTGAATGTTTAAAAATCAGAATCAGTGTCCAATAATTAAAAAAATAACTAATGTTTAAGTCTTTGTAAAAGGAATATGGCTAGTTTCTATTTACACATTAAAACAATTTGTCATATATATATATTTAATATAAATATATATATATATATATATATATATATATATATATATATATATTTGTTTGGGTGACAGCGGCTTATATTTCAGTGTCTTTTTCTTAGCATGAATGAAATGACTTATTTTACTTCTCCCTTTTCACATTTTCTTTTTTGGATGTTTCATCTGTGGTGTTGTCATTTTAAGGATTGCTGTTGTCTAAAGGGTTGGGCTTGAGTAATACCTTTAGATCTGTTTAATTTTTGCTTTTGATAAAGGTATATTTGGTACATTTTGTGAATGTCTTGTATCATAAGAGTACCGGTTTAAAAAAGAAATACTGCTAGTTTGACTTTGCCACTAATGTGTTATGTGTGATTTTAAGGTAAGCATTAAAACAACATACATAAACACACAAATAGATAATACACAGATACAGATAATAGTATATTTGCTTCTGTTTAGGTTGCTTTTTGAGAAGAGAAATTTTATTAGGATTTAACTTCACTCACAGCCAAACAAATGAGCTTTGTTCCCAGATATCAAATTAGTTGTTAAGATTGGCTATGGGCTGCCATGCGGGCAAAACTCCACTGACGTAGCTGAAATGTAATTTATGCTTCATAAATGAAGAAGAATTACCGTGCCATGATTTTAACACCAAACAAAGAAAGAACATGTTGCACTCACAGCCAATTTACTTTTGACAAATACCAAGCAGCACATTTCAACATAATTTATTCTTTATGTGGGGCTTGTTTCTTTGATACATTTTTAATGAAGGTTTGTATCCAGATTTCAGATTCACTATTCAGCTGGGATGGTCTTGGGATTAACATCTTTGATAGAACCAGATTAATTAGTCCTAAAATAGAAACACTGTCAAAAAAATCTAATGAATGCAGTAGGGATTTGATTTTGTGTGGCTCTTTGTGACAAGTTTCACGCTTATATGACAGTATGCAACACAGCAATTCCCTGCTCTATTCGAACATAATGTCCTAATGTCCTTGAGTTCTAATTAAATAAAAGTTTTCTTTGTCTATACTTTTCAATTTGTTTTTAAAGAACCAATTAAATAGCTGCCTACTTTGTGTACATATTCTATTGAGCAAGGTAAGGCAAGACATAGACCTTTCTTTGATTTTAGTTAGTGTTACGTCCATGTAGTTCTGATAGGCAAGGCAAGTTTATTTGTATAGCACACTTTCAACACAAGGCATTTCAAGGTGCTCTGCATGATTTATAATTAAAGAAACCAAATATGATAAAAGTATGAAAATTTTAAACAGAAAAAGAATAAAATAAAACATTTACCATTTGATTAAAAGTATAAAAAGAAAATATGTCAAAAATGTATTTTAGAATATTACTCAAAAGCATCTCTAAACAAGATAGTTTTAATATTTGATTCAAAATTATCTAGATTTAGCAGCTTTGAGGTCATCAGGAAGTTTGTTACAGATTTGTGGGGCATAAAAACTGAAAGCTGCTTATCCATGTTTGTTTCTGATTCCAGAGATGTTTAGTAAAATACAGTTGGAGGACCCGAGTGGTCTGCTGGGTTGTTATGGTGACAACAGGTCTTCAACATACTTTGGTGCTAAACCATTTTGTGATTTATAAACTAGTAGAAGTATTTAGAAGTATATTCTCTGAGCCACAGGGAGACGATGTAAGGACTTTAGAACTAAGGTGATGTGTTCCAGAGGATCAGCTGCAGCTGTCTGATAGACTGTTTAAGTAAACCTGTGAGGATGCTGTTCCAGTAATCAATCCGACTAAAGATAAACACATGGAGGAGTTTTTCAATGTCCTTTTGTGACATTAGTCCTTAAATCGTAGAGAAATAGAAGGCTGACCTTGTTATTGCCTGTATGTGACCTGGAGGTTCAGGTGTCCATTATTACACCTAGATTACACGCCCGATCAGTAGTTTCTACCCGGATTAACTAAAGCTGTGTGCTGACTTTTGATTGTTCTTCTTTAGGTCCAAAAATACCTACTTCAGTATTTGGTTCTAGCTTCAGCTGGAGAAGCGTTGGGACATGCAGCTATTGATTTGCTTGGTGCATTTAATTAGTGCTCGGATCGGTATATAGTCACATGGTGATATAGTAATGTACAGCCGAGTATCATCTGCGTAGTTATGGTAATTAATTTTATTGAATGTTATAATCTGGGCTAGTTGGAACATGTCAATATTAAATAGAAGAGGCCCCAGGATGGAACCCTGTGGCACCCCACGTGATTTCTGTTTGTTTCAATGAAAAGTTTCCTACTCAAACAAAGAAGTCCCTGTTCTTCAGGTTAGACTCAAACCAGCCAAGTACCATACCAGAGAGTCCGACCCAGCTCTCCAGTCGTTCGAGTAGTATTTATGATCAACAGTGTCAAACGCTGTACTGAGGTCCAATAGAACCAGCACTGTGGAGACAAAAAGTAAAAACCAACCAATTAGGTTTAGAATCCTTGTAAGCCAGGCAGTTTAGCTTTACTTTTGTTGATTAATATGGAGAACAAGTATGTATCCTCTTAAAATGCCTGTTTCTCTGTTCTTGTTAAAGTAGAATGTTTCACATTAACAGTCAAATGTTAATTTAGAGAGCAGAGGCTTATAATAGTCTTTGCCAGTTTAAAGATTTGTACATTTGACAATGGTGCGTTTTGTATGGACATCTCAAAATAAATCTGCAATCGTTAAACTCAAGAAGGCATTTTCATTTTAAATGCTGTTTCTTAAATTATCCCTATTATTTGAAATATTATTTAACCCCATTTAGGTCTTCTTTTAGTTTAAGGCATACTGAACAATTATTTTTTGTGTTCCCAAAGTTAATAAAGAAGTCGGTCGCCGGGCATTCCAATTTAAAGCTCCATCAGATTAGAATAATTTACCAAATACAATCAGAAAGCGTGTGAAAGCGAACCTCTCCGGCCAAAAAAAAAATGCATGTGATTTTGGTCCGCCCTCACCGAACTATCAGGTGTGCATGCATCCTAAGTTTTAATGGAATTTTTCTCCCTTGACAAACTCTGTCCTGCCTTTTGGACCTGACTTTATACACTTAATACCAACTGGAATGTATCTAATAATGTTCTTTATTTTTCCTTTGATGTGTTTTTCCGTTTTGTACTTTGTGTCACTATTACTTTTATTTATTTATTTTTCATTATTTTATTTTTTGCTTAATCACCTAAAGCAACTTGAAGTGTCTTGTTGCAGAAAGTTTGCTGTACAAATAAATCTGGCTTACATTTATCACTATTAAAATTCAAACGTGCCCTAAAAAGATAAAAACTATGTGTAAAGAGTAAACAGTGTGTGGAAATACATTTGGGGCTATTTAGCTGAGCACTGCATCTGCTATTTATGTTTTTCTACTGTATTTTCTTTTTTTATCAAGGAAGATTATCAACATCTGCATCGGTGCATAGCAATCCTGTTACAAAGGTAAAACGTTCAGAGTAATGTCAGTTCAAGCTAATTTGCAAAAGAAATTGAACGAGCTTACTGAAAAGGATCTGTGACTCACACAATCTAAATATTTAACCACACAATTGAGCAATCACATTAAAATTGTGGTCTCAGTCTCCTGATATATATTTTCTTTACACATAAGTTACATCTGTTCTGGCATTCTGCTTAGCTGGATTGGTTTGTTGGAGGGGGACATTTAGGCTACTGAAGGTAGCTCCCAGTGACAGTTTGTCTTCCATGTCTCATTATCATCTTTTTAACTTCTTTCACATGGAAAGTACTATTTGATCAATTCTTTTTGTGTCAGTGCTCTTTGTTCTCGAACTCCCAATCAGTCCTCGTAGAGTGCCACACGTACTGAGCCAGGTTCTGCTGCAAGTTTCTTCCGGTTAAAGAAGAGGAATGTGTCGGTACTTGCTTGCTCAGTATGAAGGATTACTGTGGTTGGAGTCTGCATCACAGTGCACAACTGAGTCAATGACTCAATGGAATCTGCTGGAATTTCTCAAATAGAACACTTTGAAACTGATTGAATGCATGTATGATTGAATTGAAACTACTTTTTTCGCAAAGTGCCATGAGATGAAAACTGTTGTGCATCAGCACTATATAAATAAACTGAAATGAATTGAATATACATGCTAAAATAACCTAAACCACTGTCCATACATTGTTTTTATTCCCCTTCCTGAAAACAGACCAAACATATTAAATAACATTTTAAATGTGTTATCTTGTTATCATGAAAAAAAGAAAATCTACTTCCTTAAAGCAATGGTGAGGCTTCAGTCCCAACGTGAATTTCTTTCAACTTTCAACCCTTCAACCTTTCTTTCAACCCTTCTGCCCCCAAGTAAAATACTCTTAACCCTCTTGCTTCCGCACTAGCCATCTTGATGTCTAGTCCCCTAAGTTTAACAATATAATTCACATTCTAGAGCTAAAAGGGACAAGGCTAAAGGTGTCCAATTTAAATCAGCATTTCAAACGGGATCAGAAAATAACTTCTCACACCATTGACTCTCATTCATTTTTTTTTGCAGTAGGGGACATATGGACTGGAAGTAGAAGGGCGTGACTTAGGCTACGTCCACACTAAGCCGATAAGGTTATACCGGGAGTTAGACGCCTAATGTTATCCACTCAACACGAGCATTTACGCCCCGTTTAAGGTTCGTTTAAGGTCCCATGATTGCGCAATCCCATACCGACCTGTGCAAATACTGGGCATGCGCGAAAAGACGCAAGAAACACGCGTATAATATACGTGACGCCAGCACCTACATAATATATACAAGAAGCTCTACAGCACAGTAGATATCTGCTTGTCCCGTTAACCGAAAAAAACAATAGCTGCTCAAAAGAAGAGAGAGTTTTTTGTGTGGACAGATGACGAGATCAATTTATTACTCTTCGCTGTTGTCTTTGTCTGTAGTGTCGTATTGTTATTGACACAGCATTCGTTAACGCCACTTCCTTTCATTATCCGGGGAAGCTGTCCACAATAGCTCGTTAGGCCGTTGAATTAAAATTTACACGGCTCTCTTACCCAGCTAATAGTTATCCGGCCACAGACCTTAAACGACGCTGGGTTAGTGTGGACGATAGGGGGATGTAGACTAAATAATTACACGTTTTAAGGTATTATCCGGCTTAGTGTGGACGTGGCCTTAGGCTCCCCATAAGAATAAAATCCTCTAAACTAGACATTTTTGTGTCCGTAAAATGAATATGAAATCCCAATTAACTACTAGACAATAAGTATTAAGTGTAAATATGTCAAATCTGGAAAACATCCAGAGGAGTTTGTGTCTGAAAAAAAAGTAGAGGGATTTTAATGTGGCTTAAGTGTCTTGCTAAATGACACCTTCAGACTTTGCTGCACACTCGCCCTTAATGTGACAAGGTCAACTTCTATTACCTGACAATGATGACATTTGTTCCACTGATTTTCTTTTCTCTGGCAATGGCACACAGATGAAAGAGCTTATAGATATCCTGCAAATATCTCTTTGTTTCTGCTTCACCACTGTTTTCCTTCAGCTGTCTCCAGAGGGGTGTGTGTGGATTGATTGTGCATTACCTTTGATTCTCTCGCTCCCTTGTCATTTTGAAGTCAGGCATCAAAACCATGAAACTGCACAGAAATGACAGTGATCTAGGTTGACCTATCACAGGCTTAAAAAAACCTTCTTGGTAAAGGCACAGCATCACACACATTTGGTCATCCATATGACCCAGTTCCCACTATCCTCTAGTGGCAAATGCTGATGGAAAACTTTTTTTTTCTAAAATCCTTTCTTGATTGATTGAACTATCAACAGTTAGGTTCATAGTTGCAACCTCTTCTCTTGGCATCTATAGTCACTGGTTTGTTATATACTAATTGGCTCATTTTATTTTATGAATCACTTTAAATAAATCCTCAAGCAGTAATATTCTCAAAGGCTTAGCCAGCTGCATTCCAAATGACCTGAAACTACTCATTACAAAGGACATTCAGTACTCTCTCCCAGTTCCTTAGTTATTAAACTTTCAGTTGTTTTTTTTTGTCATCTGCAAATTAAGCTCCAGGGTTTAGAGTGCAGCAAACGAATAAAAATGGTGAAAAAAAAATTCAGATCTGGGTCCATATTCATCACATGACAACAAATGAAAGCACAGATAAAACAATTATTGCGATTATTTATCACATAATAAAATGTTCTGCACATGTGGCACTACACAATATTATATAAAGTAAAGTAAACAAACAAACAACAAAAATATTGGGGTTAGGGACCACAACCATCTGTAAATCCACAAATCCACAAAGGTACAATGTGTAATATTATTTGACTCTTTAGCGCCACACAGTTCAGAGTAGGAATTGCTGCGATGGTAGCCAACACCCAACATGTCATCATCAACTTCTAGCTTTAATTTCAGCGATCAGGTCCTTCATTTTATTCTGTATAAGTTTTTATCAAAATATGTGATGAGTAATTAAAACTTCTTTATGTTAGCCATTGTGATCTTAATTATGTTTACTGTATTTGATGACTAACAGTAAATATAACATTTGTAATCCTCTAAAATAAATTATAAAGCAAGCAATATTGTCTTTTATTTATTCTATTTTATATATTTGATGGTGCATGACAATGGAGGATCAATCAGTTTATAGTAAATATAAATGTAACATTTAAAGCTAACATGACCACTTAAAATATACTTTGCTGATAAATATTTATGAATAATGACACATTTTTAATGAATACAGAAATTTGAAATAAAAAAAAGTAAAAATATTACTGACAGTTATAATAACACCTTTAGGACCTCCTACAAAGCATCTATAACTGCCTATTTTATTACTACACAAGCTATATATATCTTACTATGTCTTAATGTGCTCAGTCTTCCCAATTTCTGTACTTGGGGGGTACAGCCAATCAGTTCACAGGAAAATTATTACTGCTCTTACATTGGCAGCTTTGCAAACGCCAGCCAAAATGGTGTCAAATAGCATTGCACCTCGATCAATCAATCAGACAGCTGCAGCTGATTCAGACTGCTGCTTGCATTCTAACTAGAATTAGGAAATAAGAGTACATCACCCCAGTTCTAAAGTTCTTACACTGGCTCCTAGTAGCTCAAAGAATAGACTTCAAAATAGTTTTATAAATTTATAGGGATACACCTATACAAATATTGGAATCGGGTGTTGGGGCTGTACTCTACTGTCCCAGGGGGGTGGGGTGCGTGTGTGTGGTGGCGGGGTGGGTGGTTGGGGGGCTGATTTAACATCCTCTGGCTTAGTTATCAGACATATTGATATTGGTTAAAAGACAGTTATTAACTATCACTTTTACTATCAATGACATGAATAGTTACAAGATCCTTACTGCTCAGAAGAAACAAATAACTTAGCTCAAATGTCAGTCTAAATTGACTTTTGGTGTCAAATGAGGGTTCGAGTTCACGTACTGGCTCCAGAAAATCACAATAAATAACACAATGATTATTGCTCAAATCTTCAAAATGTTTTTTAACAGGGTTATTAAACTCACTGACATCAATGGAATAGCCAGAACAAACACTTTAATCTACTTTGCTACAATTAGTATTTACAAAATACCTGGGGTGAAGAAAGACAGATAAAGGTTCTGACACATTATGAACAAAAGGGTCAGGATGGCTGATTCTGGTGGACAACCAATAAAAATATGGACAAAATTGGAATGGGAATGAGAGTAATTTTCAAGTAGCTGTGAAAAACCTGTCCTGATACATGCCTGGTTTCTCCCAGCAATGGATCTCTTTTTCTCAGTGATTTCTAATCTCTAAATCATCGTCCCCGCTGCTGACCTCTGGTCTGATGGCTCGTCCTTGAATGTGATCTTTACTATTGTGCCATTTAAATTAACTGAAAATGTAGAAAGTGAAATGTTGATATAGAATTAGAATGAGTATCAATGACATTACTCTGGAAATTAACTTTAAAGTATCGCACAAAAACAGGAAAAGCGGGTGACATTTCCCGTGCCCATGCCTCCACTGTTTTTGCTGCAGATAATCACGCAGGTAATTCAAAACACTATTTTAATAATTTTATTAAATACAAGGCAGAACATTTCTGAAGTCTGGACCTCAGTGGTATATACGGTCTTGATTATACAAACCCTCCACACCACTCGGGTCTTCTAATTGGAGTCTACTTAACATCCCTAGAATCAGAACCAAACATGGAGTAGCAGCTTTCAGTTTCTATGCTCCTATTATTTGGAACAAACCTCTAGATGACTGGAAAAATGCTGAAACACTGAGCTTGAATCACCTTATTTTTATAAATGCCTTTGATGAGTAACACCTACAACGGTACACCTACATAACGGTAGTATGATTTAATTTTCTTTATATTTCTATTTTTTTTTATGTGTTTTTTTCTCTATTTATTTATTTATTTTTCCCCTAATCACCCAAAGCATCTTGACATGCTTTGTTGCTGAAGGTGTGCTATACAAATAAATGTTCCTTGCCAGTATAACTAGAGAAGTGCCTTTCAATGGGCATCATATGTTATTTGGAGGGGTTGTCACAGGGGCATACCTTGAGATTTAATGGGTTAGACATGGTCATTTACGTGGGAATCCTGTTAACACACAGTTTTCAAAAAGGCATAATTTGCAATCAATAGTTTTTACATGGCCATTACATCAGATATCATTGGTTTCATGTGTGATTCACAAAATGCATATTCCGAAATTTTCACATATTTAACCTCTGATTTTAACAAGTTAATTTTTACATAAGATTATTCCATTCATATGATCTTGTTGTAGCTTGGGACAAGCTAAATTCATTTGTTTGTTTTCTTTGGTGCACATTCTTTTCCTGGGATATTCTTCATCTAAGTCAGTGTCCTCGCAGCATTGTTTTCATATCAATCTAAGATATTGTTCATTAAAAAACAGAAGAGATATACAATTATTTTACAAGCAATAGTGAGAATGTGCCACTAGACTATTAGGGAAAAGAAAAAAAAGATAATTGTAAGGGATACCTCAGTTGTTACACTGATAAAGAAAATACATAAAAATACACACCACCAACATCATTGAAATCTATAAACTAAGAGGTCACTCAAGACTCATGAGGTACAGAGTGTTTCAGACAAATAAGCAAATGTATGGCTATCACCATTTATAATTGTGACACTGTAACATGATCTCACAATCCTAATAGGAGGTTAAAAGCTCATTCGGTTTGCAAAAATGACACTGCAGTGAATTACACAATTGTTTTTAAAATACAAATCTTGATTCAGTAGGGGATTTTGGCTCTGCAAATGCTGTCATACAAGGTGCAGTTTAATTACCATCTTTTTGAAATGACTTTAGACAGTTTACCCAAAGGGAATGTGAATTTTAACATGGGCAAAATGTTATTTCATTAGTGGTGATGATATTTACTAAGTCACTAAAATTATGCCTGAATGCATGCGGCTTCAGTTCTGCAGGACATATTTAGTGTGTAGTACTTCTGGCTGATGGTGTGGTGATGCTGACATGTATCTTTTCATAGTAAATAATAAGCTCATTAAATGGCTGAAATGTTTTTAAAAGCTATTATCTGCCCCATTTCACTTTAATTAGTCAACTGTCTCTGAAAGCAATATGCACATCTTACAGAAGAATAACTTTTTTGTCAGACAACAACAGAATGTTGAGTGAAACTAATCGAACATAATGGCAATGCCCATGTTCTGACAGCTAAAATAAAGCAAGGGATTAGTCAACCTGTGGTAATTGCCAAAAAAACAACATATATGATGGTGTGCATGTGCTGTTATGCATATGCTTTAGGAATAGACTATTACCAAATATGATCTAATTCACCGTGCATTTTTACATCTGCTTTAAAAACTAATCTTTTTTCCAAAGGCTTTTAACCAAACATAAGGGAGTTCATTTTAATTGTTCGAGTTGCTTTCTCATATTTTTTTGTCTTCTGGTGCTTTTGTTTTAATCATTTTGTCTGATATAATTTTGTCTCTTTATTCAGTTGTGCTGTTTATAAAGAGCATATAAATAAAGTTGCCTGTTATTAGTTTTTCTTTTTTTCTCTAAAAGTATCTTTTAGTTCAATTTGACAGGCAATTGTGTATGTGACACACAAAAGGTCAACAATATTTTTTATAGAATAACAGGGCTTTGTACAAGGTTTAAATCCTCTTCAGGTTTCTTGTGACTCTGTAAAGCTAAAGAAGATACAGAAATGGATATACAGAGCATCTAAAATGATAATCCATTCATCTGTCCACTATCTAAACCCGGTTATTCTTGTAGGATCACTGCCCGAGAGGGGATTTACAAAAATTTTTATATCACTGCTAATTGAATTTTAAATGTATGAACTGGAAAAAAGTCACTTTATCAGAACATACAAACATTTTGATGATTAAAGGTCTAATGTCGAAATGGGACCTTAAAAAACTTAACGTTCGATAGTGTCTATTAACAGCGTTTTGCAAAGCATGTATAAATGCATTTTATTTTTAAAGACCCCACTTGATTGTAACGAGACTTAAATGCATTGTATTATATAACCATATACATAAATAATTTAATTTCCTATAGTCCATATAATGAAGACATTCAGTAATACAGAAGCAACTGAAGGAAATGATTAAAAATGGTTACGCGGAGTAGGGACAGGGGAATTAACTAAAAGTCTTTAATTATACTTGCTGGACATTAATCACATTGAGAGATGAGGTTCATTTCCCACTCATCTTAATCTTCATCATGCAGAGAGTAGTAAACGGGGCTGAACTGCTGGGCCCAGAAGCGCACTACACAGCATATTCAGCCCTCTCACAGTTTCCCCATAATTTTCACACAAACAATATCCCCTTTGCCATCCGTTCATCCGTCTCTTCTGCTCATCTTAGACCTGTTTGTAGTTTATCACGTCTGCTTTTGAGTAATTTTTGTATGTGTCATATGTTCTGTGTGCATGTTTTATGCATTATTGCTGTTTTTACTTTATCCCCTAATCACCCAAAGCACCTTGAATTACCCTGTTGTTGAAAGTGCGTTATACAAATAAATGTGCCTTTCCTTGCCTTATCCTTGAAGGGTCGGTCAAGGCATTTTTAATAATTAAAGAGGTAATGATTCTATAAATTATTTGCCAAAAAAATCTACACAGCAATCCAATAATGTTTTTTCTTTAAGTCAAAAATTATACTAAAATTGCTTCTACCTTCCCCCATATTTCAATCAAAACCTGGCTGGCAGCTTTTTTATTTATTTATTGTTTTACACTAATATACAAACATCTGTATATGAGAGTGGAAACATAAGAGTTAAGTTCAGCTGAATTTTGTATATTTAAAATAAATGTATTGACTTGTTTCTGGATTCAAGAAGCTGCTGTTGTAAAAGTTATCTCATCCATCCATCAATTATCTATTTGACTTATCCTCGAAGGGTCGCAGGGGAACTGGGCCCGCTCCCAAGCGGTCATTGGGCTTTACTGATATGTAAGGGAGCATGACAGTTTTGTTAGTTACAGGTCACTTTTCTTTAGTATTTCAAGACTTATACATGTTTGAACTGAATACTATTCACCAAGCATAAAGGTGGAAAGAGGACAAGGTCAAACCTAAGCAAAGAGGATTTTTTAAAACATCTTTTTCTACAATGAATGAAACATGTGACAACTAAAAGAGGTGAAGAAAGTGGAAGAGAGGGTAGAATTTCATCACTCAAGTTTTTCAGCAATCCTATCTGATAGCATGAGGATTTAGCGAAAGGTAAATATAGTTTTGTAAATGTAAGTTTTAATACAAATTTTAAAACCTTAGGAAGTCTCTGTCTCGGAGCGAAAATATGAGCTGATTTTACAGCATATTATCATCCTAAATCTAGCTGAACCATCTACATCTTTCTCTACTTCAAAAAAACTCTAAAACCTTGAGTAAACCTGCAGTTTAGGAAAGAAGAGCTCTGCAGTGAAATAGAAAAATACTACGTATTCTAGATACAATAAAGTATGACCTATAATGGGAAGGATTATACTTTTCTGATTTTAGAGAATAAAATATTTCAAATTGGTCCCCTTCTAAGTTTTCTTAGGTATCTTCTCTACTGTGGTTTAAAATAGCTTGGGGCTTTTTTTAGAAAGTTAGTGGGATACCTTTATAGTGATTGCAACAACATCATAGAGAGAAAAAGTACAGTAAAAGTGGTAATTTCCCTGGTGATTTTTACAATTTTGTGAATCTGTACTTGGTCAAAATCATATTTTTCTTCATATGGTTACATAACGTTTTACCATGTTAAAGGAGACACATCATGGAAAATCCACTTTTTTAAACCTTAAATGCATGTAAATGTGTATTTTGGGTGTTTAGGAGTGCAGACAACTTACATTTTTCTTGTCTATTACGTCACAGCATTTGTTGTTGAACTGCCAAATAAGGTAATGGTAATTTTTCTCCCCCACAGCGATTTTGTAGTCCAAGGTCAGTCATGTCAAAATTACAAGAAAGCAAGTCAAAATGTTCAGTTATTGGGTGTATTAACCCACACAAATCCGTACATCGACCCCCAGCATCAGAGCCTCTGAGAAGTGCCTGGTTAAATTTTATTTTTAGTGGAAATATACCGACATCCGTGGGGAAAGTTCTACTCGTTTGTGCGAAGCACTTTGAGGACGAGTGCTTCAGCAACCTCGGTCTGTATCAGGAGGGATTTGCTGAAAGACTTAGTCTGATTGAGGGGTCAGTTCCTTCTCTCCACGGAAACGACGGACAAAGCAAAGCGGTAAGCTTCAAATAACACTAAAATGACAGTAAACTTTAATTTAGACATGAATGTTGTGTGTTGATATGTCGTACGGGCGAATGTTTGGATAGTTGTAACATTGTACATTCTGCTTCTGTTAGCGATGTGTGCTAGCTTTTAGCTGAGGATATAACCGTACTGCATCCTTTGAATAAAATGATTGGGCTTTTTTTGCCGGTTTTTGTTGTGGGGTACACGTGATGTACAGGAATTTAGTGACCATCGCTTCGCAATAAAAAGTTTATCTGCCGGTAGGAATCAAATCGCTGCTATCAGACTACAAAAATGTCCGAATGGGGTGGAGCGTAACGCTCTGTAACCTGGAGGGGGTGGGGCATGAAATGTTTCGTTTACATTTAAAGGGACCGCACGAAAATGAGTTGCTCTAAAGATGCTCCTCAGAACAGTATAAGGAGGGTCTGTGAGGCTACAATAACATGGAATTCAGACCAAACCGCTGTGTTTCTACTTTACATAGAGCACAAGTGAATGATTTACATGTGAAAAGGAAGGATGTAAAAGCATGATATATCTCCTTTAACAGCAGATTCTTCTATTATTTAATAAATATTGACAGTGTTGTAAAAACCTTAGAAATTTTATATAAGGCAATGTGAAAATGTAGGACAGTGTAGGACTTAACAGCTTTAGGTTAAGCCTTAATATATGAAGGAGGAGTAGAGGAGTGTATGGGCATTAGCTGTAACATTAGGCAAGGCAAATGTATTTGTATAGCACGCTTTCAGCAACCAAACAATTCAAGGTGCTTTGGTTGATTAGAGCAAAAATAAATGCACAAATAAAATGACCATAAAAACAAAACCACAACAGACATAAATAGCATTAAAATAAACTACTGTAATGACTGTCCATCAATCAATCAAAGACAACTCTAAACCGTGTTTTTTGCCTTAATTTAAAGGAATCCAGTGTGTCAGCAGCTTTCGAGTCTCCTGGGAGTTTGTTTGACAAGGGGAGCAAAGATTGTTTTCAGAAATGTAGATAAATAACAAGTATATGCACTTATCCATAAAGGAATAAAACAGTATTAGCATAAATTTACTTTTGTTGAGCTTTTTAAAGTGTAACTGAACCCCATGAAAAAGCATGGGGAACATTTGAAAACTCTACGAAAGTGGGCAGGACCAGGAGACCAGGAGTGGCATGGCCAATTGTAGAGGATGACGTGTGGGTGTGGTCTGGAAGACAGTCCCAGCTGAACTGTGGCATGCCGCCGCCGAGCTCCGTGATGCCTCTATTTACCTACGGTAAAGGGAGAAATGAGGTCTCTTTTCTGCCATCCACCATAGGTAAAGAGAGGTTTTATGGAGCGCAGCGGCCAAACGACGTATCAGTTCAAGCTGTATGCTCAAGGCGCTGAGTCAGCGCAGCCTGAAACCGGCAGCACGTGTAGTAGCAAATAATGCTGTACGATACTGCAAAATGTAGTATTGATCCGATAACAAGTAAATACAGGGCTATCATTGCCGATACCGATTCCCATACTTTTAGTACAATCATAGAGATTTGTGTAATCTATTAAGTGAATGTATCATCACTTTTTTGTCTTAAAACTTGAATATTCATGATAATTTTGTAAGTTTTCCTTTAATAGATCATGTATATGATGATGATAATAGTAGTAGTAATAATAATAATATGATAGAATAATAAAGATAGGAATACTAATGTTGTTTTGACAGTTGATATGGAAGATTTATTCAGCCATTTTCATATTTCAGGATTGAGGCATAGCTACGAATTTTGTGTAGGTAGCAGCATATCTATTTTTTTCAATTACAGTGAAAAATATATTTTTATTTGGACTGGCTGAATATATTACCTATGTGACTGTCTGAATAGTAGTAGTAATAATATACTAAATTATTGTAACCAATTACACTGAAAGATGCCATTAGCCTATCAATAAATCTTATTTTCAATTCACTATATGCTACATGGATATTGTTGTTGCCCATGCTGAAACGCCTCTGTAAGGGACCGCTGTCTTGGTGCTGGGGGGCTGCGTTCCCTCTCTTCTTCCTTCTTTTGACTCTGCTGCAGCTCAGAGTTTTGGTTGGGGTGTGTTTTAATATGCTTGTACAGGTTTGTGGTGTTGCTACACTGCCGTATTTGTTTCCTGCAAACATTATAGGTTGCAGTGGTTTGGTCAAGGAGTGTAAAATAGCTCCAAACGGTGCTCCTCTTTCGCTCTGCGTTCGCTCGCTTGCCTCGCACTTTAGTAGAATTGTGTGTTGCAGTGGTGGAGGGGTGGGGGGTGGGGGCTTAGCGGCAGTGCAAGGGTGGGGGCTGAGTGAGATCTGAGCAGCAGCAGCAGGGAGCATGAGTGAAGGGAGAGAGGAGTGGTGGAGCGGCCGCTTGGAGTAACTGAGGAAAAAATGAAATTTAAAGAGTAACTCACCCCCCTACCAGAGTATAACCCCGCCATAATTTATTTTTGAAAAATGGCTAAAAAGAAGGCGTTGCCTGACGGACCAGGAAAAATACTTGGGGATGAAGGGCTGGGTGTGGTCTGGGCTGTGACTGACATGTTGCTGCGGCGCGGTCACAGACGGCGCTAGAAAGATGGAGATAGCCACAACAACGCAAGCTCCTTTGCCTCAAAGGGAAATAATCTGTAGTTGAGTTTTTCTCCACTTCCGTCTCCAGTTCTGTGGAATAGTTGAGTGGGTCCGAGTCATATCATTACGGGCCGATGTCTCGTCCTCTGCCCGGAGCAGTAGCGGATACCAAGCCTGTAGCGGAATCACAGCATAGAATGAGCGCTGTCTCGGAGTGGTACATTTTTGTTATGAAATCTAATGCTAAATATCATTTAGCTCGAGTAATTTTGTGTAATTCTGCCTCAACAGGCGCACCTGCAGCAACTGTATCATTGTCTGCAGCAGAAAATGCATTGCAGAGAGATGCCCGGTATAAAGTATCAAAGCATGACGAGAAAATCATTCAGGAAAATGCAAAAATCAAACAAAAAAACACCCCACACTATCACAATTATTCCATTAAAATGAACTCTTAGCCAAGATTTTATTTTCCATTCACTGATATATCAGTTATTCCATTTATCACAGGTAAACGGAGCACTCAGGTTTTGTGCTGCAAGCAGTTCATAGCACCTCGCTACGGAGGTGTGGCCGAATTCGCCGCTCTTAAATACTCCATCACGGCAAGGCTGCTTTCGTCACTATTCCAAGCCTACGTAGATAACCCCAGATTAGCTGTTAGGAATGTAGGATTTGAATTGCAGTGAATTGCAGTGCAGTGTAATCGTTTAACCACTTGAGGCACTAAACTAACGGTTTTGGGTTCAAAATTGATGTTTTCACTAAAATGTAATAAAATACATAAAATGGTTACTGTAAATGTAGATAGTGCTATTACAGACTCAGTTATACAGTTAATCAACAAAAAAGGTTGATTCTTGGGTGAGTTACTCTTTAAGGATCAATCTCATCACGCAGCTATCGATCAATACTCAATACCAATACCAATCAATTAGATCAGTACTGTAGATATTTTAGATCGATCTGCCAAACCTTGTAGAAAACAAGCACAGAGAGCCTAGCGCTAGCGTCGATGCTAAATAGCTTCGGAGGGAACTATCTCAGCTTTTGTTTCCTTATTCATGATGTGTTTAAAACATATAGGTTATAACTTATGGCTTTAAACAACATCGACGTTGTGGTCCTCCAAAGTGCGATATACGGATTTGAGCTTCCTCTGTTTCTCTCGGTTTGCTTCTGTGTGCACAACTAGCACACAAGATCAGCAGTCTCAGACAAAATTCTCATGACCTGTGGAGTCCCCCAGGGGTCAATCTTGGGACCACTTTTATTCGACTTGTACATGCTTCCATTGGGTCAGCTAATTAACAGCATAACATACCATAACTGCACAGATGACACTCAGATCTAGGTGTCACTGACGGCAGGTGAACATGGGCCTATAAATACACTCTGTAACTGTATTGAAGAGATCAGTGTGTGGATGAAAAACAACTTTCTCCAGTTAAACTCAGACAAAAATGAGATCATTGTTTTTGGCCCACAGACACAAAGAGAAAGTGTCATCAGTCATCTAGAGTCTCTCGGTCTTCAACCAAAAAATTAGGTTAGAAATCTAGGGGTAATCATGGACTAGTGTCGTCACTAAAGGTGTCGAAACCAGACTTAGAGAGACTTATCTATGCATTTGTACACAGCAGGTTGTACTACTATAACGGCCTGCTCACTAGCCTCTCTAAACGAGCTGTTAGACAGCTGCAGTACATCCAGAACGCTGCTGCTCGAGTCCTGAAAGGAACCAGGAAATACGAACATATTAGTCCAGTGCTCCGGTCTCTTCACTGGCTCAGAGAATAGAATTTAAAACAGCTCTGCTTGTGTACAAGATTTTTCTTATAAATAAACTTCCCTTGCCTTGGCTTTTTTATAGATATAGATTTGGTTGCTATAAACAGCAGTATTATTGTTACTGCAATAGTTAGGATTCCAATGACTTATAGCCAATGTTGGGGAGAATACTTTGTAAATGTATTTAGTTACATAATACTGAATACCTGCTTTAAAATGTAATTTGCAATGTATTCTGTTTGCTGAATCCTGGTAATGTATTCTAAATACTTGGAATACTTCCCCTTAAAAACAGCATTTAAAGTAGAACTGGCATGAAATTCCCCGCAACGTTTGGGCCACTTTTAGCCACACTCTAAGTACCTTAATACTATATCAAAGGAATGCTTGCCTTAATTCAGCCTTGTTGTAGAATTGCAGGTGTGACGAGGTAGCCCTTCTGTGAGCATTAGCACAGAAAGACCGGGTTTCGGAGGGCGGGACCTAGGCTATGCGCTTCTGGGGTCAATGAGTCTCTAACGATATTTCGAATGTTCAACTATAATATATAGTCTTTTTTTTCCCCAAATAAAAACATACTGGCACCAATGCTACATAACAAACTGGGGTATTAGCTATAAAGCTAATTCTGAATGTTAGCTTTGAAGCTAATTGTAAAGCGAACAACTCAAACAATGCCACAATGTCTACTAACAGCTGAAGGACCTTACTGAGGAAATATGCTTACTTGTACAGGGATATTGATCCTGGTAGAAGTTTCAGACAATCTGTGAATCCACTGCTTTATTGTCCCACATTGGAAAAACAGTCGGCCTAGAAATGTTTGCCACAAACTACCACACGCTTCTGCAGTCAGTTGGGCACATTCCCTGCATAAATTAAATATATGCACAAGCTTTTCAGTGGCTCAGAAGTGGGGAGGACAAAAATATTTATATTTTCTTTTGTACACCCAGGTACAATGCAGTTTGGATGTGTTCTGGACTCCATGCTGTTGGTTTGTTGTTTGCCTGTTACCGTAGCTCTCTGCGCCGCAGAGGGAGGGACTTGGAAGGTGTAGTTCGGGGAAGGGGGTAATTGGCTGGAACTAAACACGTAATATGCCGAAACATGTCGTCATATGCCGAACTGCCAAACAGGCCGTTTCTGAGTGCTAATTTTACGCTGTAGGCAGACATACCCCGGGACAAAGGAAAGACTAATCAGTAATTTTAACACCTTAGGTAGGCTGTGGGTACTAAAATATATGATCAAAAACCTCAAAAAATGCAAATTTCATGCCAGGTCCACTTTAAGTCTATTAAATGTCACTAAATACACTTGTAGGTACTCAGGAAAACAGAGTGCATATTAATACTAAGTAGTTTAGCTGTTTATCAGCCATAGCCAATTATTTGCAACTTTCTGTTATAAATATGCAAAGTATTCTAAACTGAAAATTTTTGCACTCCAAATAGAAAGCGTTTATCCATGTAGCCATAATTTTCAGCAAACCCATCATAACAACATATAATCAAGCTAACGTCATGTCAGATTCAACCACTGTAACAGGGAAATTACCTAAGCAACACAATATAGGCCCTGTCAAAAAATGGACAAAAGCAGTGGTAGAGCATTTTTTTTGGTACATTTTTGCAGTGTCTTCTACTTTTTTTTGTGACTTTCACATACCTTGAAAGGCTGGCCAGCCATATGCTTTGTTTCTAGTTTGCTGTTGACATAGTTGATGTGCGGCAGTGTCGTTTCTTGAGACCCGCCACCAAACGTTTACACAAAAATGTAAGAATTTTACCACCTGGATCATCAATAACCATTGCAAAAATATTTTTGGTGGTAATAAGAATATGTTGCTTCATTAATTGATACCGAATCACAGCTGCTCCAGCAATCACTGGAGTTTGCCTGCATGCTTCGCAGTTTGACACCAGAAGCATTGCAACGCCATGACTAGTGATGCCAGATTTGATCTTTTCTCACATTTTAACCACCGTAGCTTTACGCTGGCTTTTTGTCAGGAATGCTCAAATTAAATCTAGCATCACTTGAAAAAAATTAATTGGGAGAGATCGCAATTGAATCCATATCTGGCAACTCTTGTTAATGTTGGTGCTTGCAGGTCGGGAATCGGGAGTGTTTCGTCTTAGGATGTCTATGGTTTTGCGAGCATGTTTTTTAGGGGTATTATGGGATAGTCTACAAAACGCGGAGACACACATTTCCCAAAACTTATATCTTCATCTTTCAGGTAGAAAGTGGAAAACACACAGGTATTCCAATAGTATTACGACCCAACACTGGTTATAGCTACCCTCAGTCTAATAATGAAATAAATGAAATGATGATGTTGTTGTAACTGCTCACTGCAAAGGTTTTGTATGGAGCCCATAACCTATATATTACTCAGCATTTGTAAAACACACTAGTTTGATCTAAAGGGTTATATATAGATACATTATTGTAAGGCTTAGAAATAATGTTTGTTTTTTGTTGTTTTTTTGCCCATGGTACCAGCAAAAAACAACAACAGCTATTATAACCTGACAGTCATCCTTGGCATATTATATGGATTTGTGTGCCTTTTGTAAGTCACTATTCATTGTATTTAAAGAAATATTAATTATTCTTGGATTTCAGCATAGATCTTCAAAGCCGGTGATACAGGGGATTAATGAAAAATAATGCTTTTATCTAATTCTAATGCCAACCCAATCCGAATGGTTTCACAGCTTTAACTTTTGATGACAATATTCTAATCGTCATCACTTTTCTGTCTCTCTTACATACTGCCTACTAATTTCATTTCCTGGTGCCTTCCAGGTTCTTTGTATTCTAAATGCTTACTGTTTTTTAAAAAAGAACATACTGTCATCTTTTTTTCTTACCACATTTACATTTGGTTCTTTATGCAGGTCTCTTAGCTCCTCTCCAGTTTTCACAAGCAGGCCGAGCTCAGCAAATCTTAGATGCTCTAAGGATCCATGATGAAGACAAAACAAATATCTAACTTGTCATATAGACAGCTTTATGGAATAGTTAATAATAAGGTATTCTGCTCATCTTTAGCCCCCCCCCTTCATTCACTACCACCTGCACAATGCTCATTATAGTTTTTGTTTTGTTTTGCTTTTAAAAGCAGGATGCTTGTGTAATTTAACGTATACACTATACAAGTTAGCAGAGATAATTAAAATGGGGAGAAAAATACAAAAAAACAATTTTTGACTATAACCAGCTGAGGATGTGTGTTAGGTTGAAAGACTTCTTTAACATTCCTGCAGTACTAAAAGACACTAAATAACTACAATTCATAGATTGATTTTACGTCAATAGAGTACAGTGAGATTAAAGATGCACAAGTAAATGTTAAAAAGGTTTACAGTGCATATTAAAGTGCATTAATTCATATTTGATTGTATTCTTTTTTTTTACCCACTTGTCCATATTTTTTTATATAATTACTGTCTTGATTATTGTCTTATTGTAATTGCTTTCTGGTATTTTAATCATCAAATTGATTTATGCTGTGTTCCAATTTTAATAATGTAAAGCACCTTGAATTGCCTTGTGTTAAAAGTGTGCTATATAAGTAAAATTGCCTTGCCTTGCCATAATCTGCTCCTTGTTATTTTCTGGATACGTTTGTTCCAGAGAGGTTCTGAGCGGGGTGTGAACTTTTTAATGATTATCTTTTGGACGTGAAAGCACAACTTATACTTTACTTTGTCAAAATAACTTTAATTTTGTCAACCAGAATCTGTAGGACAAAGCCCATTACATATTACAATCAAAAACTATTTCACAACCATATTAGTAACATGTAAGAGAGTTTTAAATAAGATTACAGAACGCATTGTATGCAGCTAAATAAAATAACCCTGCATAGTGAAATAATGACTACTGTCAAGTGCATTAAAATGCCATTAACTGGCAACAATGATAATTGTTTAATTGGAATATATTAGTATATGTTGTAAACTTCCATTTATCAAAGTCACTGAAAAAAAGATGATGTAGGGCCCCCAGGAATGTCATGAAAGACTTGTCTGCCTTTCAACTCCTCAGCTGTGGTGAGATGGCGGTGGCCCCCCATCAGTTAGACAGGCCTCATCCTTCTTTTGATTGGCTACATGATAGGAAGAATGCACAAAAAATACTTAATATCCCTACATCTCTCCAAAAAGTATTTGATGTCAATCTTACGTTTTTGGAAAATCGTTTTGTGGTTAATTTTGACCTGATAAAGAGTCATTTTGGATCAAGAAGGATAGCATCTAATTAAGTTACTGGTCAATATATGTCTAAGGCAATGTACAATATTATCGTAATCTCAACAATTTGGTGGCAAAAGAAAGTAAACTTTGAATAATGATCCAATACACAGGAACAAAGTTTAAATTATACATCATATCATCCAGAACCACTTGACCTCAACTGGGAAAAAGGGGTAGAAAAAGAATAAATAAAAATGAAGATTGTTGAGAGTTAGTATATTTAGGGCTGATGTCTCCAATAAGGCTGAGCCAGTAGGAATGCTATGTTATTCAAATTCAAGAGCAGTGTAACGTTTTTACCTGAAGAGGGTACTCAATTGATGTTTTTTTTGTAGAAAATGAATATTTCTTTTTTTTTAAATGTACTAAAAAAATAAAATAAATAAGAGATATGTATACAATACTATTAGACACTCATTTATACAGTTTATCAGCGAAAAAAAGTTGATTAGGAGGCGAGTTGGACTTTAAACTCATACACACTGGTATTTTTTGCCAAGCCAACATTCATTCTATATATATTTATTGCATTTTTTCATAATGATTGGCTTGAATTCGTCATAGGTCAGCATTAGTGCCTCCAACTTTACTTCTTTGAGGTATTCTGACCTTTTTTTCTCTACACTTTCCTTGAATTCTGTGATCTGTTGAGAAGGTCTTAATGTTTCAGGGTTTACCAGCCCTGCATCTGAATACCCATACTGTGCCTACTACGTAGCAGGCGAAAAGTAGTAAGCGAGCATTGTAGTAGATCTGAATTTCTAGTATGGATTGGCATAGTAGGCATAAAGTTCCCGGATGTGTACTACTGCTAAGGTGAAATCTGATGCACGCTACGCTATCCAACAATGCAGCGGAAGCCCCAAAATCGTAGAAGGAGAGTGACGTCGGCTATAGAAGACTGGACCACAGGCGACGTAATGTAAACATCTCGGCAAAACGGTGGAGCAGTACATCTGATTTCATGCCTACTACTCGCTCGTTTGCTACGCAGTATTCACTGCATTAACAGTCAATTAGTAGCTACTATGTAGCATGTAGTACATACTAAGGATTTGGATGCTGGGCAGGAGTAGGTTGATTAACCATATTCTTATCAGGTGTTCTGGAACCGACTTACTCTAGCTAAGCAGGTTTTGGATTGATTAACCAAGACTTCAGGGTTTACCACATGGTAAGTTAACCTAGGTTTCTGAAACAGGCCCCAGGTTATGTAAGACTATGAGATAAATTGAAACAACTTCCAAAATGTATGATCTTGTACTAGTTGGCTGTTTGTATTTTCATCCATTATCTATACAGCTTATCCTTTAGGAGTTCAGGGGGGCTGCTGCCTTTCTCCAGCGTTCAATGGGGAAGAGCTGGGGAACATCCGGGACAGGTTGTCGTTCCATCACAGGGTAACAGAGAGAGAGACAGGACAAACAACTAAATACATACTCACACTTAAGGACAATTTAGAGTGATCAGTTAACCTGACAGTCATGTCTTTGGGCTGTGGGATGAAGCCGGAGTACGCATGTTCAGGGAGAAGATGAAAGCTCTATGCAGAAAGACCCTGGGCCGGGATTCGAACCCAATACCGTCTTGCTGCAAAGCAACAGTACTACCCACTGTACAGCCTGCTTGTATTTTCAGTGTTTGCAAAACTTTTTCAATAAAAAATGAATGTATTCCTTTCATGTTATGTAATTTACCTTCTGTTGTTTACTGGTAATAAAATAGATAAAAATAGCATGATGTCTTTTCATAAATCACTTTTCACACACAAATATATCCATTAAGATTTGCTGAGAAACATGCTGTGAGCTCAAATTGAACCATCTTGAGTTTGGAAAAATATTCCCTCTCCTGACATAAATTATATTCGGACATATGCTGAGCTCTGGCCTTTTGTCCAAGCTTCTCATTAAGTTACATAACATCAAGGAACCAGAAATAATATTGTCTGGCCTGAGTGAACAGTGCTCAAATAGCTTCTTGTTTTTCACAGAGTATGTGCTGTGTGTTAAAGTTTTTGCCCATCAAAACTTAAACTGACTATTAGAGAACATACCGTATGTAAATGTTGCATTTCAAAAGCGATCCCATTTTAGATTATGTTTTCTTTCCCTTCTGCGTTACTTAGATTTTTCTGTTAAATTGTAAAACAAAAACAAGAGACTAAGATGCAGCTTAAATTGCAAACGATATTTGAATCTGGATGTGAGTTACTGTTGAATGATCTTCTGACCTTTATTTGTATACTTTTGTTTGTTTTAAAGTTTTGGAAAAATTGCTATGTATGAACATGGAGTGTGCTTTATTTTGGCTTTATATAAGCAGTGTGGGAAGTTTCTATTGTAAAGTGTCGACAGGTGCCCCTAAGTTTAACAAAAATTTTCTTATTTTACTCATAACCACGATATCCCCAACTGGGCATTCCCAAATTGTTAGGTTGTGTTTGAAGGAGGACCCAGATACAGAGCGACGACTGGAGCTTCTACAGCCCATTTTATTAATAACTCCAAAAATGCAAGAAGGACACAGAGAGGACTCACCCTGGATGTAGGACGTAGACAACCAAAGACTGTAGGCGACATCCAAAAACAACAACAAACCTGAGGGTAAAGTGGGATATATATATATATAGTTGGAAGGGTGATAGGAGACGATGAACAGCTGAGGACAGAGACAAGGAGCACCTGACTTCCATTATACAAACGAGGACACTGAGGAGGATTAGGGAGACACAAACCGGGAAGGAGGAGTGAACCAGACAAAGGCAGTGTAAGTTCTTAACAAAAATAGCTTACAATCGTAGTAAAGTTGTGTCTCTAAACCTGTAAAATTTAAAGAATGATTAGAATCTAAGTAAGAAATAATCCTGCTCCTACTTATGCAATTTGGCCAAAATAAATAATAATTTCTGTAAGACAAAACAACCTGAAAGAAAAACAGGTTACAGTAGTTCAAATTACTTTATGGATGCAAGGATATGTTCGGTTCCAGCTGTACATTTTAAGGAACATGAAACGAACTGGACCCTCACTACCTGGTTATGAGTAAATTTGGCACCTTGGTATAACATTTCTAGACAGTATGGGCCTTAATTATCCAAAATTCAAAATAAAGAACTCAAAATTGTGCATTGCACACACATCATGTGCAAAAAATGGGCACTAAAACAGGCTTGTGGTTAGTGACAGCTAACGAGAACAATGAGACGGGTAAGACAGCAAGTGCAACTGTCCCAGCAAACCATTTGAGTTAATTTATCAAGTCAAAGAATTGTGTGACGTCATAGCAACTAACGCAACATGTCATGCTAATAATAAGTGACGCCAGATAACTAGGAAACTTGTAGCTCCTAATGGTGCGTTAAGATAGCAGGCTTTGTCAGCATCAGCAACGTCAAGATTACATGTTAAGTCATTGGTTGAAACCGTTAGAGGAGCGTCGCACTCTCTGCAGCGCTTTGTGAGCATTGGCTTTGTCAACTGTTCAAGCTTTTCCAGCGTATCAAGTTTCAAAGCTCATTATGCTAGCAACAGCAGAAGTTCAGCTAGTTCAACGTTTGACAGTGTTAACGCTCTTGACGCAGCACGACAACCAATCAGAGCGTCTCACTGTAACGACGTTGCCCGACATCGACGCTGCATAGCCACACAATCTGCAAGTGTTTCAAGAGAAGGGCCCGCCTATGAGCTTTGCAAGCTTCAGCCAAAACATCTATCTTCTGTGTATATGTGTTGGACTAGTCACTTTATGAGCGTTGCTTGACACTGACAAAGCTTGCAGTCTGAACACACCATAAGAGTTATAAAGGAAAATCTAGCCTGACCCAAAGTCGAGCGGGGCACAGGATTACGTATTGAGTGAATATTATTAATTAGTAATAATATAATAAAGATCATGATGTAAACCTTTTATGAAAAGTAACCTGGAATCAATCCTTGCTGATTCAGGACTCCAATAATAAAACTGACATGAACTAATCAAAGGCTTTGCAAAATTAGGAGATTTGTGCTGAGAATTATGACCATTTTTAAATGTGACTTAATGTCTGAAGCAGAGTAAGGAGTTAGTAGTGATGACGGGATTTCTCTGGTCAGTATAAAAGCTATATGTGTGTTAACAAGCAGCCATTAGTCCCAATAAAACAATTTTCTATGCCCAAATGACAGTGTGACCTGTTATATACTTTTTATTTAAAACTGAGATAATAATAATAATAATAATAATTATTATTATTATTATTATTATTATTATTATTATTATTATTATTATTATTATTATTATTATTAATAATAATAATAATAATACACAAAATCCAGATTTGAAAGAGAACAGAATGAAAGGAATACAAATTAGGTCTGTGATGAAGCAAAACTGAAGAAGCCTCTGACTGAAGATACTCTGTTGCTGTAGAATAGTCTCCTGAAGAGGATGCTCAGGGTTGTCCATACTCATTTTAAATTTATGAAGAATCCTTCTTTGCATCATTATCTCCAGTTTGTCCGCAGGTGTCCCCAGAACAGAACCAGCCTTCTTTATCAGGTTGTTGAGGTGATTAATCCTTCCTAAACGTAAGATGACGTCCCGTAGCTATGGAAAACGTAATTTCCTATGCATGAGTAAATAGACGGACAGCAGTGTGGTTAGTTGTTGAATGACACGCGTGAAACCAGGAAATGGAAAACTTCAATGTCAATAAAAGCGTAATTATGAACAGCGCAAATAGCAGAAATAATGAATGATGAGATATTTGTTTCGGCCACGAGACTCACACTTTATACAACTTACACACAATAGCCTACTTACAGAGAGTGTGAAGTTTAAAAACTAAAAAACGTGAAATGCATCAAATTATGCGACAGACTGGCGTCCTATCCTGGGTGTACCCTGCTTAACGCCTGCTGATAACTGGGATAAGCTCCAGCCCCCCTTCCATACGACCCTGAAACGGATGAAAGCGGTATAGATAATGGATGGATGGATGCATCATATTAAGGGAGTGATTGCAAGTAGGCTGGGATAACGAATAAGAACAAAAAGGGGGGCATAGGTGGAAATTAGCAGCAATATAAATGCATCTTATCCAGTGGTTTCCCGAACGACAGAAGACTGTGAGAAGAGATGGTATTCTCTACAGTCCCAGTGTTTCCTCGAGATCCCCGCTTATAAAAAGAGTGCTTCTGCAACATGTAGGCAATGTCTGTCATATAGGCATCCCTACATATGTTGCATAAATTGGAAGACGTGCACGTTTTCTTTTTTGTGTAGGCGGAACAATATATAAAGGACACGACGTAGCCGGGTATCTCACAAAACGGAGATATTTTTCTACGGTTTAGCCTGTCATCCACACGTAACCAGAGATGTTCGGCAACAAAAATGAAACCTTTCAAAAACTCCAGCCAAAGTGGAGATTTACGTTTTCTCTGTTTTCAGTATTTGCGTGTGGACGGTTGAAAAGGGAGTTTTAAGAGCTGTAATGTCACTATCCGCAACAAAAAATGCTCCAACATCACTTGTGCGACCTGTGTTTACTCTAAAAAAAACAGCATTTTTGCTCTCACAGCTGTGTTGGTATCATCCATTGTTAAAGCATGTTTTGTTTGTTTGCTGTTATAAGCTATATCACTGCTGCGTACTGAAGATAGAGGAAAGAAAGTTGTTCTTAGCGGACAGGATATGGGAGAACTACTGCCCCGTACTGCTTTGTCACGTCTATGAATGTGCTGAAAAACGCATTTATCCGGTTACGTGTGGATTGAGATTTTTTGTTTTTTTCAACGAGCAGAGGAAAATCTTCGTTCAAAAAAAACCCCGGCTACTTGTGGACATGGCCTTAGTCGCTATTGTTTGGTCAATTCCGAATCATCCAGAGTGTCCAACACATTGCGTCTGGCTGCAGCCGTTTTGGGAGTCTTTGTGAATAGGTCCTTGGGAGTTAGGAGTCCTCTTGACTTCTGTTAAGGACTCCCAGACTTAGGAGCTACTTTTTGGCCTAAAAGTGCTTGTGAATAACTTTTATCTTAAGAAACTAGGAGTCCTCAATTTAGGAGTGACACAAGCCACATTTTTTAGGAGTTACTCCTAAATTCGCCAGTTACGACCTACTTTTAGCCCTAAGATTCTTTGTGAATACGGCCCCAGGACTGCAGCTGGCTGAAAAGCCTTGCATGGTAAAATGTAGAACATGCACAGCACAGTTGTATATTTTATGTGCGGGCAGAGTTGAGGAAACTGCTGTCATGAGGTGTTACTCCTTGCGTGAATTGATTTTATGTGTGCACAGCACAGAAAATTGCTCTCTGAACTTATGAAACAAATATGATGCCATACATGTTGACACGTTTATAGGCCTGACCGTATTTATTTAAAATAAGGCCAAGTTGGTTTGAAGGTATGTGGAAACAGACTTGATGACGGAAGGCTAATGCCCAAATTACACGGTTGCCGAGGTGAATCTTATTTCAGTTGCATAGAAAGCCATGATACAACCAGTGTTACCAAAGTTACTTTAAAAAAAGTAGTCTGATTACTGACTACTGAGTAATCCTTCCAAGAGTAACCTAGTTACTTTAATGATTACTTTATTTTTAAAGTAACTAAGTTGGCTTACAAATTACTTTATAAGTTATTTTCAGCATCTGCCAATAACACTCCCCACTGGCTCGACATAGAAACAATAACCAGTTTTGCCAATACTCACTTTATTGGAAGTGCATTTTAATTGTATGGCCAGAAATATAGTTGCTTTTTAACCTCATGTTTACTCCAGCAACTATGAAGCAACAAGCTGTGTTTTGGGCATGTACTTGCTTGCTAACTCACTGCACGTACTACTAGAGAGTTACACTAGGGGGCAGAGTTGGGATACAGATTACAGAACTCAGAGTCAGGCCAAAACAAACATGGTATCTGTAAAGGAGATGATCAGCTGTTTTGGATTAAGACAGAAAAATACGGCAGCAGTATTGTTGAAGGTATGTAAGACCATTGTAATCGGATTTTTGAGACTCTTAATAAATGAAAGAGATTCCTTTAAGCGTTTGGAGGTTTCAATATTATTTGAATTGATCGTACAGGAGGAGAGCAACACATCACAGCTTAATGTTGAATACGGACCTGTCCCGGTCTTAAAACAACAAGCTTATATTATTACTAGCAATCTTGGTCTATCTATTCTATCCGATAAAGTACAACTCTCAAGATGAAAATCAGAGACGTTGTGGCGCCTTTCTCTTAGATTAGAGAGCTGAGAACTTTCTGTATCTTTAAGGATGCCCGGTTGAGGGATCATCTCCATGGTAACACTGGATATGGACTATTATTATCAAAAACTCTCTGTCCCTGTCCTGGGTAAAAACGTCACTAATTAAGACTAGTCATTCAAACTGATATTACAACATTACAAAAACAGGTCACAGTGGATTACAATGTACAGAAAGTAGATAACATTAAATTCTTCCCAGCACAACCATATTTACCACTATTGTTGCTTGTTTTCTTAAAAAGTGGTCACATTTGAATACTAAGTAACGCGTTAAAGGCATCACTGATAACAACATAGGAAAATATTGCAACTACATCACCATGCTATACAATTAACACTGTAGCATTCACAATTAACTTAGTATTTAAGTTAAAAAGTGGGACAATTGCAGCACTTTCAACATAAACAGCCAATAAATGGACCAATTTATGTTGCTGTTATGATGCTGTAATTCAACTACTGTTTTTATTTTTTTATCTATTTATAAAATTCAGACACTTTCCTATTGCTGAGATGTTCTCAAGACCCCATACTTGCATTTTTGTGACCCTAAGTTGGGTCCCGACCACAAATTTGGAATTCACTGGCCTAATGCTCACTCCAGTGGATGCTACTGTCCATAGAAGCTCAAAGATACTGCAACAGAATCAATGCAACTGCATTCAAAATATTTGTTAAAGAAATAAAAAAGAGCTGCTTTTTACCACAGCTTTAGAAAACTTCCTAGGTTGAATTTTGACATTTGCATTGCTTTACTTTCCACACATAATACGACTAATCTATTCAAAATAAATATATCAGTGTTTTGTTCCCTTTCATTGTGCAGCAGCACAAACCACTATTTTCTAATGATATATTATAACGTTGTACAGCTCAAAGCTTGTAAACCTAAACAAAAAACTGAAGGTTTACTAATAATTTACAAATGGTAAGAAATTCAGAGTGGCCATTAAGAAAGAGCATGTGAAAAAAAAGAAGGAATAGAATAACCAAAGTTATCACAGTAAATCCAAGTGTCGAGAATTGGAGCGGGGACTATCTTAAAAAATGAATAAATAAAAAGAACCCCACAGTACAGAGGACAAGCCTGACAGGAGTAGGAAGTTTAACATTTCAGAGAAACTATACAGAAAACTAAAAACAGATCTCTCTGAAGACCCAACAACTACTGCCAAAAAAGTAATGAAAGCCATGTCAGCAAATGTATTCTCCAAGAAGAGAATTGAAAAATCTCTGCATAGTAATGGACCGAAAGGTGGCAGATCAAAGAAAATGAATCTTTAAATAGGCAGAAGAGACACCTTCAAGCCAACCTGAAGTACAGTGTGAAGGAAAATGATTCACAATAGGAGCATGCAGTTTGGTCAGTTGAGAAAGAAAGAGTAGTGCTTTTTTCTATAGAGTTTATGCTTGGAACTAGATTAGCTTACAGAAAGACAAGGGGGAGTTTAAACCCAAGGAATACTATCCCTACTATGAAACTTAATACGAGCTTCAGTACATCAGAAAGTTGAAGTCATTCGAAAAATAAACACAAACAGCAGCAAAACTGGGACAAGGTCCCTTTGTTTTCAAACATTACCATTACACCCCCCTCCAAAAAAAACAACAACAAACAAAACCAAAACAAAAAAAGCAAACATAGACCTATCTATGAATCCCACCTAAAACCTGTGTGCTAAACTGAAGATATAGATTCATGTCAAAAGGCAATTGAACCAAAAAGAGCTCAAGAGATTTTCCAAAAAGAAAGGAATGGGCTGGGACTTCTTTGGAACATGTAAAAAACTGCCAAAAATGAGTGCATACTATTATCCAGCCAAAAGAATAGACAAATGACAAACTGCATAAGGCAGAGTCAATCATTTTGAACCTGGTAGCTTTTGGTTTTTGTGGACGTTAGGGAAGACCTTCGCTCAGGAGTTGGGTCATCTTATAACTGGATGGTTACGGCTTGCCGGTTTGAGCCCCAGCACCGACTTTCTCGATTTTTATGTCCTTGGGCAAGACACTTCACCTTTTGCCTACTGTTGGTGGTCAGAGGGTGCCAGTGTTCGACAGCCTCGCCTCTGTCAGTGCCCCCCTGGGCAGCTGTGGCCAAAACGTAGCTTGAGATCACCAGTGTGTGATTGTGTGCATGAATGTAGTGCTCTGTGTGGTCTGAGTATTGGGGTCAGTAGTGACGAAGGAAAGCGCTATACAAATACTGGCCATTTACCTTTTATGAAATTCATGTATCCAAAATTAACTAGTGGATGTGTACAAAAACTGCTTTGCTCTTTTATGAAGCATTTTGGGAAACACATTACCACTGACAGGCTCAAACACTTTTGTTTTCGGCGAAATATATTAAAGGCAGGAGATATGATTTCATTTTAAAACACTTTTTTTAAAAACTGCAAAAAATGCTCTTCATATACCAGTGGCAACCTATAAGTTAGGAGTTCTTAAACTTGGCCGAGTAATTTTCCTTCTTTCTACAGCGAGAAAGCCTGGTAAAACCTGATCCAATCAACTTCCAAGATCCATCCAGGATAAGAGGCTTGTTAGCAAAGCTACTGTGTTCCAGCACCTCCCCCTTCGTGGTGCACGCAACGCTTGTTCTAGCCTGTAAACAGGAAGTGAGCTTGCACTACCTTACCAACAGATAAATTGCAGTAACCGACGTGTATGTTATGTGAAGCATTAAGTTCAAAATTAGTGCAAATTAGCTTCCCAAAATGAATCGAGAACGCAACAAGAAAGAAGAAAGCCTGTCAAAAGCCGAATCTGCATCAGAGCTGCTGCATTTACATGGTGGCGTCAACTCAAGGAAGCTAAGGGCTTGCTAACCGATGTGTTGGTTGCTGATTTTCTCCTGGACAGGTAAGATCACGTTATATTTTGTGACTTTGGTTGAAATGGCTTAAGTCCTGCGAGTTGTTGAGTGTGGCGGAAACCTAACGAGACCATGCTGGCTGCACGTGCCTGTGTTATTGAGCCGTGGCTTAGAGGGAGAGCAAGAGGTGGGACATTTTATTTTGCAATAAACTTGTTCAACCCTGTAAAAAGAGTAGTCTAAGCTTCTCAACTGAAGATGCAAAAATTTATGGCCCAAATGAATACTCTTCAATTCAAGAATAAATATGAAAAAATTGCTGCCTTCCTTAAACAGAAAAAGTTTCAACTCTTATAACCTTCTACTATCTTGACTCTGCTGTTTTATTTCCAAACATCGTATTAAGCTGTCTGCTCTTTTCACAATCTAAGAATATAGCTAATTTTTAATAAAAGTGATGGCAACTATTGCAAAGCATCAAACAAAGCCAGTCTTTGATCCTACTACCTGTCACCTTGTATTTTAGTGTACTGCAAGGCATGTATAATGGTGTTACAGCACAGAAAAGCAATTTGATGTACTCTTTGATGATTCCCACAAAGAAGCTACTTCAAAAAGCTGGTATCTATACATAAAAAAATAGAAGGCTTGCAATTTTTACAAGTTTTTTTTTAATTAAACCAATACTAGCTGTAAATTTTAGTACTAATAGTTATAATAAAAAAATATCAAACATCAATTTCAATAGGTAGGAGTCTGAGCTTCTTTTCATAAAGAAAAAAAAAAAAAAAAGAATCTAATATGGGATGTATCCCAAAACATACAATAAAGAGTGTTCAACATGTACAGTTAGAAACATACGCATTTGAACCCCCTGCAATTTTCTTAAAAATTATGTAGGGGTCTGAAATTCACATTGTAGGTGCATTTTCATATTGACAGACACCATAAAAATATCAGGAAATTAAATTTTATGATTTTTAACACATTTACTTGTATTTTATTCCTGCACATAAGTATTTTAACACCTGGCAATCATCAAGAATTCTGGCTCTCAAATACCTGTTACTCTGCCTTTAAAAAGTCCACCACTCCTCAACTTACTCATCTAAATTAGTAGCATCTGTCTGAACTTGTGAAATTTCTATCCACCCTACAGTCAGTCAAACTCCAACTACTAAAGTTGACTGTCAGTCTCCCTCGGACTCCGCCTCCATACAAGATCTCACCTCGTGGAGACTCACTAATAATAGGAAAGGTGAGGAATCAGCCCAGAATTACATGGGAGGACCTGGTCAATGACATGCTGAACAGAACAACACACTTACAATGTCTATTGGAGTTATAATGACAAGACCTCCATACTGTCATGCTGCTAAAAAAAATATTCCAGAAAAATTTCGGACACAGCCAAAGGCAAAATACTGCATGTCACCCTATATTCACCCTCTGTCTATTCCAGGATGGCGGATGTGTGAGGATGACATTGCTAAATAAAAAAGTATGAGTTAGGCATAATGTATGAAAGTTGCCAAAGTAAGATAAATTACAGGATGCTACCATGAGCTATATAGGAGACACACACACAACGAATATATATATATATATATATATATATATATATATATATATATAAAGACTTATATGCTGATATTTATAAGCAATACCGGATACATATATGACCTGTATATGCACATATTTACACCTCAATTTTGCCTAAATTTGGCATATATACGTATGAATGCAGGATATATTTGATAATATATGTGCTTATATGCTTAATATAGGCAGCATATATGTGCATATATGCCACATATAGGCAGCATATACAGTATGTTCAAATAAACTGCATATAGGTTTCCTATACGTACATGCATACATTCTCATATAGATTCTTTCCATGTGGGTGACCCAGGTAGCTCAGCTGAAGAAATGCCATTACAAAAAAACAAAAAACATAATAAAGTCTTTCCTACAGATTATACATTTGAAAATATACTCATTAATCATAAATGGAAGGTAAAATGAATTTCTAAATCCACATAGAATTAGCTTTTTCCTTTCAAACACTATAGTATGGTAATTCTCACATCTAATTACTTTTATTCCATTAAATAGTCTTTAGAAATTATCAGTAAAACACATACACTGTTATGGAGCGGATGTTTAGTTATTCATCTTTATTTAGAATAAATATTTCACAAAACAGCTGGTCTCAGCTTGTCAGTACCGAATGTCAGTGCAGTAACTGCAGTGGTCTTCTTCTGGGGCATGCATTACCAGCATGAAATAAGTTATGAGTGTGTCCTTGGTTCAAGACACCACACTGTTGTCGAACACTAAGTGAGGAAAACACAAACACACACACATGCACACAACTGAACTGCCAACTTACAGTGTGTGGATGGTAGTGATAGTGTATGTAAGGGGGGGTTTCTTCAACAATTTAAAAAGTTTCATCACATAATATCACAACTTTTAGATTTATTTTCTGTTTTGATTGGTATTCTTCATTCTAAGCAAAATTATTAAAAAC
This sequence comes from Apricaphanius iberus, assembly GCA_028564705.1. NCBI lineage: Eukaryota > Metazoa > Chordata > Actinopteri > Cyprinodontiformes > Aphaniidae > Apricaphanius > Apricaphanius iberus. Next base: position 133,397 of record JAPXFQ010000168.1, on the reverse strand, counting down.
AATGCAGAGGAAACAGAAATGACATTATCAGCCAGGGTTACTTGTATGCATTGTGCATTATTATTCCTGAATGATAAAAAAAAAATAGTCTAGTGACAATGGGTGTTTTTCTTCTTCTACACCGACTGAGCTACATCACGAAAAGGCTTATGAAGAGAGTCGGCATTCTTGATTCAAAAAGAACAGGCCTGAATGGTTAAAATTAAACATACTCAGGAACTCAAGAGTAATTCCCAGTTGCAAAATCTCTGTCAAAGAGCACCTGGTATTTCTTTTTCTGAAAATAATGTACTGAATACAGACACTTTAAAAATCCTTTTAAATTATAAATTCCATGTCATTGACATCATTAAATGTGCAAAATCCAAGAAGTCAGTGAATAAAAATCAATTCAGCAGCAGCACTTACTCCATACTGACAGAAACCTTTCAGGGATAATCTAAGTATCGGACCCAGTGATTGCTATTTTAGCTGCTATAACATACTGGCTTCCATATCGGAGCAGGTAGCAGTTAACTCTGACTGTGTGTAATTTGGCATGTAAAAGTAAAAAAGAAGATAAGGATGAAGTTGTTTGAAAGCATTTTAGTTTTAAACTTTCATGTGAATCTGATTCCAGTTATAAACTCAGGAGCGATAAAAATACCAAGCAAAGGTTCAGCATATGAAACTTGAATTAATTAAAATAAATCTTTCATGACAGCAAATTAAATTATTTTCTAAGTTCAGAGCTTTGAAACAGGCTTAACGATTGGCTTTATGGCCATCTTTCTCAACAGTATCCTCTGCAACAGGGATTTTCAAACCCATTTTCTTTTCCGGCCAAATCCAGATCTTGAAAGACCTAAAAAGGGTCGGTTGTTGCAAAATCTGTTGTTAAAGTATCCATTAACAGATAAATACTGATTTTCACATTGATTTACAAAATTTAGCAGTGTGCACATATGTATATTTAATTAGACTGATAAAATAACATTTGAGCACACTATCTTAAAGGATTTATTTATGTGGCACCATGAGAGACTGTCAGGTGTAGCATGGGAAATTATACAAATTCAACTTTTTGAAAACAAATTAGTTATTGTCTGCAAATAATATGCCATTGTCGAAAATTTGTGTTGTCTAGTGACTGAGCAAGTAATCATGTTATACTCTTCCGTATCAATAGGTGACAGCAGGTAGCTTATTACCTTGTATTTTATGTCAAAATAATGAATAATGCCTTGATGCAACAGGTGGAAGTGGCTTTGTGGCTAGCGAGACTACAGTGACAGTGATGGAGAAGTTTTACAAAAGGAAAATGTAAACTCACTTAGATGAAGGCCCTAGTATGAATGGATGTCAAAAGAAAAGAAACTTGAACAAATTATCAAAGCAATACAGCAAAAGCTATATTTAATCTGAATTACTTTCATCGGGTATGTTAAGCTTAACCTTAGCTGGTAGTGATCCTTGTGATTTTTATCACTTCCTCTGGACATGACATATGCATAAAAACATGACAAGAACACTTGGGGCCTGATTTATCAAAATTCAAAAAAGGAAAGGGCAAAACTGCTTGTGCAGCAACAATTTTTGCCACACTAACATTGCGTGAGCAATTCATAGCAGGCACAACAAGCAGTATTCAAATTAGGACCTTGCGGCCGCTACTGTGTGCCATGAGCTCCACTATGCCTAGAGAGAGGAGGAATACGTCATGGACTTATGATGCATCATTGGGAAAATTATGTAAAAAAAAAAAAAACTACATTCATATCAAGTCTATGGCTGTTACAAAACCAATTATTATTAGGCAAGAACGTTGTCGAACATTGTGAAAATATTTCTTGTTTGTCAATAATAAACTTAATACGTGTATTTAGGGATGGGTATCGTTAAGGATTTATAATACTGCTACTATTGATGCTACTACTCTTCACGATACTCCTTATTGATCCACTACTTTATCGGTATCCTTATTGGTACTTTTATTTTAAGACTAAAACAAAAGGGGAAAAGCAAAAAAAAAGAACTTTAATTGTTTTATTTTTTAATAATTGGAACAGTAAAGCACAGGAAATAAATAACAACAAAATAAAAAGTTAGAAATGAATAACTTAATAAAAACACTATATAAACAAATTATTTTATATATCAAAAACTAAAAATACTATGTTGTCTACATAAAAAAGTTTAAGGTATTCAAATAAAAAATAATAAACATAACTTCCCTATAAAACAATGCAAGAGCCAAAATAAAAGATTTTGAATGCTAAAGTGTATAGTGCAAAATAAGCCCTGAGATAATTGAGAAAAACAAATTAACATCCACCCATCCATTTTCTGTAGTGGTGCATCCTAATGATGCAGCACTGAGGCAGTCCAAAACTCTGTTGTGGTGTATTTTAGCAAATTGTTCAAATTAATTGTGTTCTGGCCTTTGAAAGCAACGCTTTTATTGCATTTGTGACAGCGTGCATTATCGGCTTCTATTTTTGCAAAACAAAAAAAGCCGAAACCAAAGCTTGATTCGTTTCGTTTGCTCTGCCATCGTGAATGTCTGTGTAACTACTACTGATGCGCAGAGCTTGTAGTGAGAGCGCTGCGCAGCAGTCGCTCCTACCACCATTAGTTCCTGTGGCGTGTGTGTCTTTTAGGGAGGAGCGGGCGGCCAATACAATGTTTGGCTTGTGTTTATATCTCCCGCAAAAGATGAATATGCTGAATTTTACTGTTAAGAGGACTGATAAGGCTGAATGTTATCCATCCGGGTGGACCGACAGCTTCAGCCCCAGGGCTAATTTAATACTGGGTATGGGTACCCATCCCTATGTGCGTTGTATATGTGCTGCTATCCGTTCCATGCAGGCAACGTAATTTACTGTCAAACTGATTAAAGGTCCACTATGTCTAGAACAAGGTCACTGAGAGGTCCATATTTTACTAATGTTGTTGAAATGCACCACACTTTACAATGGCCTCTTTTAAATGTCAAGTTGCAGTAGAAAAAATATATATATATATATATTGAAAATATGTAATGTTTTTTATGTAGCCTAATTGTCATTGTGATACTGTACAGGATAACTACATTTCACTGATTGGAACCCAGGAAGACTAGTAACCACTGGTGGAAACTAATCCTAACACACTGTGCACTCAACATGTCTTCAGTGGGTTCGGTGACTTGGCAGACTGTCTACCCCACAGATCTTGAGATTCTGTATTGACAATACTCTCACCGATTTAACAAACTGTTATCAATCCTGAGGTCCTGATATAATCAGTTATTTAGGCTTGATGACAGCAAACATAAATACTGCTAAATGGCTCAAACTAGCTCAAAAATGCTCAGGTGGAGTAAGAAAACATACAATTAGCTCAAAATAAGGTCCAGACTAAAAAAATTGGAATTCCCCTTTAAATGCTGCCAGACTGATGAGGCTTAATTGAGGTCACCTGCTGCAGCCACTGTCAGCTGCACCCCTGCAGAGAATGTAAACAAAGGACACACCCATACTCCCAGCACACAGTTACTGAAAACCCAACAGAATGTAATACCAATACCACACAAATGAAAACATAAAACAGCCACATTTATTTGCAGTTACTCAAACAATTTTGTTGCATATGAATTTTTCAGCAGCACATAGGTAAATATTATATGGTTCATTTTAAAATGTTGATAACAAGGAAAAACAGATGTTCTCACACATCCATAATTACACACATTTCCACAGCTTTTACAAGTCTGAGCCAACATATACATTATTTTTTCTTTCAGGTTCAGGATCATCTAGACTATTGGTCCTCCTAATTATCAATGTTCCTGAGAGTATGCATGTGCATGAACACTCTCAAATGTTTATCTGTCATATGCCTTTATCCATTCATTCTGCCTCAGAGTTCTCACGGGATATTTTCAAAATGGCTGAGTCAGGCCTCCCACTGATTCCTCAGTCGCCAAGCTTCTACTCAGTAGGTAGGCTAAAGTTTGGGGTTACTTTGATTGCCCAGGTATTGATTTTTTCCCTGTAATGTATGGAAATTTAGCGACGGCCCCTTACCGAAACCACCAGCTTCGACAGCAGTGTATCCACTCCATAAGCTCAACTCTTGGTGAGACTTGGAGTGAGTCTCCGTTTTAAGGAAATGAATGTGTGTCAAATATTCAATTAAATTCACCTTGATAAGCTTGGCATGCTATTTTGAGAAATGCATTTCAGCTTACTACTAGAATAAGTTATCTACGTCTATATGGCAACTTTCCCGGGAGGATTCGCTGTTGTGACCGCACTTTTTTTCCCCCGAAAAGTGGAGAGGGCGGTTCTTTCTTGAAATGTTGAAATATCCTCCGCTATACCTTCAATATCTCTTAATCATGGTTTTCCATTTACAGCTAATAAAGTATGACATTTACAATGAGAATATTACATATCAATCGAAAAACTTTTTAATCTAAAATGTGTATTGATTTTCTTATCTCTTAAGTATACTTTTAGTATGACAAACAGACCTCATCAGAACACATATTTCAAGTAATTGAATATGGCTCTACATGTTCCCTCTTTGATTACTGTGTTGTAAATTCTTATTTATGGGCCAAGTAAAAGAAAGCAAGGACAGTACATATTGTTTTTCAGTTTGCTCAGTCTCTTCCTGTAGACAACTTTGCTGTTGCGTTCCTCAATCAGTCTGTTGTCCAGATGAAGACCAAAGTATCTGGTTTCATCTACCACCATCTCCATATCTTCTCCCATGAGTTCGACAGTGTTTGACATATTCCTGTCTCTTTTCAAAATTAACCATTCATCATTTACCTCCTTAGTTTTCTTCACATTCATTACAGGATTACTGTTCTTACAATAAGCCATAGAGTTGTTACCAGCTCTGTAGTAAATGGGCTGGAATTGTATAGTATTTTTCTGGTCATACTGTTCACTAAAAGCACTTCACACTGAAGCCACATACATCAATTTGCACTCAAAACATGCACATATGTATAAAACGCTATGCCCAGTGGAAGATTCTGTCCATCAGAGATGCTGTTTTGGCCATGTCTGTCTCCCACCAACTGTATTGGATCTAGGGTGCATCCTAGAACAGAACTGGCCTTCCTGATGAGTTTATCCAACCTCTTCCTCTCAGCTGTCGATAAACTACTGCTCCAACATACAGCACTGTAAAATAATGTGGAAGCCACCATAGAGTCATAGAAGGTCTTTAACAGTCCTCCCTGGACTCCAAATTACCTCAGCCACCTTAGCAGGTAGTCTGCTCTGACCCTTCCTGTAGAGAACATTAGTGTTGTGGCTTCAGGGCAGTTTATTATTCATTTTAAAGCAACATCTTAAGACATCGTCAAGAAAAAATGATGCATATTGTCAAATTTATTTCAAAATGGTTTAAAGAAAACAAAGTCAATGTTTTTTGGTGGCTATCACAACACACTGAAATCAGTCTCCAAGGAAAGTGTTGACAGAACTGACATTGTGTGTGTGACCATGGCATCTTGCATACATGACTCAGTTACACTGGCTCTGATAGGAAAGAATCGGATAAAAGTCACATAATTTAAAATGCGGTTTTACGAAATTCTACAAAAAGTGAATGAAAACTTATAAAATTAAATAAGATTGAAAAAATTTCCAATTTATTATTTTGCTATTGAAATAATTTGGGTAATCCTAACTGATCTAAAATAAGGTATCTCATTTAATGTAATAAAATAACAAATTAATGATTATATATATATATATATATATATATATATACACAGTTGATATGAAGATATATTTTCATTTACATATAGATAATGTAAGTAAATAAGTATGATAAGGAGGCTAAATGTTTTTGCATGGACTCTGTAGCTATTACGACCATTGTAAAAATAGTAATCATACATTTAGTTTAAGGTATGCTCCTTTAAAATTATACTACACTCCTTTTAAACTCAGAGATAAGAGGTACTATATAAAAAAACTGCGACAAATAGCCAAACTAAAAACTGAATAATAAGAAAATAGACCTGAAGTGACGATTACTTAAAATATGTACAAAACACTATTTCAAATTCCTGTTATGCTGGTTTATCACAAGGGATGTTATTTATGTTGAGCATTAGAGTATATGTAAGACATTCCTGATAGTTCATATTATTGTGCCAAGTAAAAGAATATCTGTTACATTTTGCAGCTTTCATCAAATGGTTGCACTTATAAAGATGAAGCGCTCTGTTTTCCGCCACTCCATGGGAGATGTACATCAAGGAGGGGAGACAGTCAGAACTACTTCTGTGAAAATTGTGCCCTGGCATGAGATCTATAAATGGTTAAGCAATCATTCATATTGAACACTTGCTCCACAAACTGGAAACCATTTGTCAGTATCTCTCTTTTTAAAGCAAATGCTGTAGAAGTTTGTATTGTGTATTCTGCCACACCTAATGGACTGAATTAACAAACCCCTTTCACTGAAGAAAATTGTGCCTCTAAAGCAAAACCTTTACTTGGTAGCTATAACAAATTTTTAAAAAGCTGCTAAGGGCCCAGCAATATTTAGCTTTACAATACAAACATAACACAAAATGACATTATCAAAATTATCAGCGTTTACGCCACAATAAACAATCAAGTTATAAACAATCAAGTTAACCCTGAAAAACTTTTTAAGACCCCATTCATGCATGGTTAAGATGGTGGATGGCATTAAAGTGAAGTTTTAATGTTATTGTTACATTAACAACTTTTTTACCAAGTGTCATTTTATAATTCACTGAACATGAATTTGTTCATCGGACTGAGCAGAAACTAATTAGCTTTATAGTCACCCATCATATATATTTGTAAATAAATTAGAATCGGTTGGTTATCATTTATTGGTAATTTCTGCAATACAGATATAATTAACTGAACTAAATTGTGTCTTTGACATAAATAGATATATACATAAAATTACTTTTTTGTATTCTGTTAAGAAGACTCCTAATTTGACTTCTAATAAGTAATTGCCAGCAAGCTGTTTTTTTAAGAGCTTTTACTCATTTTTTTACTTTTACTCACTCTGAAACCAAATAAATAAGAAAAATCACACTCTTAACACTTGTGTTGAGTTAATCAGATAGAGAATATTTTATTTGCTTGGTTTAGTGGCAGCAAAATCCACACTTTCCTATGACGTTCAAACTTTAGTTGTGGATTACTTTATGAGCCATTTTAATGCCAGCATGGTATTACAAATGGCATGCTACTATATTATGCTAATTTTTATTTGCAACAAAGGAGTGTTATAGCAGCACGTCCATCAGCATTCCCAAAAGATGGCCGTTAATTTGTTAACTGCCATCAATAACCTTTATGTTTGAGAGTGTGTGGGCATGCTTGTTTGTCCTGTTATCTCTGTGTCAATCTGTGATGGACTGATAACTGGTGAGTATTTAATCTATTTTGAAGGTACATGTTTCATTTATTAGGTATTATTGTCCCTATTGCATAATTAAGGGAGCTGAATGCTGTGGAAAAATATGACTTATACAGAGGGTTTTAGTGTAACAAGAAATATTTTTGGTAATTTATCATCTGTGTTTATGCTTTGGAGTTGTGAGTTACCTGCATGGGCTATTGGTTTTAGAAGTCATCATGTTTTCCAGTGCAGCCGGGAACCATTGTTCTATGATTACCCCTGGGATCCCAACTTGGTCACCTCAAAGGCAAGCAGATTGTGTTTGTCAGCTTGTTTGTGCACATATCAGTCAACTGTAGCACACAAGCAGGAGAGTGTGGCCTTCTCATTTTCTAGTTTGATCTTGTTTAATTTAACAGCTGTAATTGTTTCATCTTTGATGTATGTTATTGTTTAATTAGGTGATTTAAATTATAATGTGTTTGTAATTGCAAGCCTTAATATTTAAACTAACCACAAATTGGTCTTTCACCTTGTGACGGACCAACACAAAAAACGAGAATCCTTATAATTAACACAAACCAGGATGAAGCTTGGTCTTTAGCTCCAATATATTGTGAAATATTAATTAATATGTTGCCGCATAGGGAAACTTTATTGTGGTCAAGAAGACTTTTTCTAAAGAGTGATGCTCACGTTTGGCTTTAATGGTCACATTAGTCATTTTGCTGTGGTGGTTGCCATGTAGTAATTACAGTAATTATGCTCTTAGACTGCAAAACTAAAGCTTTGAAGGTCATTCTAAAAATGAGCTTCTCTCCATCCACATCAGACAGCTACAAGCCTTATTTTTCCTTCTCCAACTATGTGGAACTCAGTTAAGGTTTCTCCCTTAAAAAAATGTCCATTTCTAGAGTGAAATGTCCAGGCTTGCATGGGCCTCTGAGTTTTCTTCCATGCCCTGTCCTTGTCCTTGGGTGAAACACACACTCTCTTTCTGAGAAGGATTTGAAATGGAATGTTTAAGTTGATGCAAAAAATTAAGTTTAGCAAACTTTTATAAAATTCCACTGATCCACGTTCCTTTTGCAAATCCTGCAGAACACTCTTAATACATTATAAAGCAGCAATGAAGTTAAGCCTGTTATTTTAGTTTTAAATGACAAATATAAGTGTATTTAATAATTACAGTACCATAAATGAATGTAATTTCTATCTGCATGTTTTAATCACAATAACTGGGTATTGTCATTTTCTGAGCCAAATTAACATGAGTGTTTAACAGCATTATTAGTTTATTTCATTATTCAAACTTGTCTTCCACCCTATAAATATGTAACATTGGCTTGAATATACTTTTATGTGCCTAGACCTTTACATTATGGTAGTGTAGGCAAACCCTACCAAATAAGGGTTGATTATGCCCACTGGCCTCTCTAAACGGGCTGTTAGACAGCTGCAGTACATTCAGAACGCTGCTGCTCAAGGCCTGACAAGAACCAGGAAATATGACCATATTAGTCCAGTGGTCCGGTCTCTGCACTGGCTTCCTGTCGCTCAGAGAATAGAATTTAAAACAGCTCTGCTTGTGTACAAGTCTTTTCATGGTTTGGCACCAAAGTACATGTCTGACATGTTAGAGACATATGAACCATCTCGGGCCCTGAGAACTTCAGGGAGGGGTCTCCTGGTGGTTCCCACAGTCAACAAGAAACACGGTGAGGCTGCATTTCAGTTTCAGGCAGCTAAAATATGGAACAGTCTCCATGAGGATGTGAGACAAGCCTCAACTCTAACATGTTTAAATCCAGACTGAAAACAGTTCTTTTTACTCGTGCATATGACAATTGAAAGTATTTTATCTGCACATTTGCTTTTTATTGTAATTAATTATTTTTTAAGTTGATTTTGTTATTTTTTTTTGTTTTTTCCTGTTTATTTGCTTTCTTAATTTATGCAACCGTGAAGCACTTTGAATTGCCTTGTGTATGAATTGTGCTCTACAAATAAACTTGCCTTGCCTTTGCGTAGAAAAGTGAGTCTTTCAACTGCTTCCATTCAAAATACCACTATGCTCTAAAGATCTGTTTCCTATCTCGTAATTTAGGAAAATTCATTGAATACAGAGAAAAGCTCACAAAAAAGTTAGACATTGCAGCTAAAATCATTTTCACATATAACTTTACACCATATACAAACAGAAGAATGAACAGGAAAAAGTTTGCTCTTCTTGACACACTGTTGTTGGCAGAAATAGTGCATAGCTGCACCCTGAAAGAAATGTAGGCCGGAATCGACACACAAGTTACCTAAATGCTGTCATAGTTTGTGTTATTATTTTTTTCATCAACATTAATATTACTTGATATTTTAGGGTATTTACCATTTTAGTAAATTACAGACACACCAGATTCATCACAGGACATTTATGAATCTCTTACAGACACACCAGATTCCTCACAGGACATTTAGGAATCTCTGAATCTAAAGTCTAAACCTCTGAATCTAATGTCTTTATAGGCCCCATTTATCTATGTCTCCTCATCCCTGAAAAAAACACACAATTTCAGTCTGATGCCTTGTCCACATGGAGCCAGGTATCTCACAAAACGTATATTTTTTCTGTCATCCACACAAAAACTCACAGTACTAAAAATGGTAATTTATAAAAAGTCTGGCCAAAGTGAAGATTTGCATTTTTTCTGTTTTATGCATTTTCTTGTGGACAGACGTAACCAGACTTTTATGTGTCACAATATCACTGTCCACAACAAAAATGATCTAACGCAGCCTTTCATTAGACACATAATGCTAGCATATCAGGGTAATATTCTGGGCACGGTGTGTCTTTTGAATGCACCATGGCAGCATGGTATGGCAGGAATTTTATGGCATTTTTTGCGGGGATGCTTGGTAGTAATATTGCCACAACGTTGGTCTTATGTATGAAGCTGCAACGCCTTGCCACAACAGAGCATTAATACCAGCATTGTCTTGTGCAAGAGGCTACAGAGATACATTTATGCCCTCGGTGCTGTGTCTGCATTATTTTCCAAGTGTTTGTTGCTTGCTTTTTACAAGCAGTAATACTAATATATTTAGAAGTTATAAAATTAAGCCTAGTTGATGCTTCTCCATTTTGACAGAGACGTATTGACGCCACGCCATATCCGTCGACCTAAGGGCTCTCCGTCACCTACGCAAGGACGCACAGATTAGACACCCATTTTTTAACTATCCTTCTCCTTCAACGGAGAGCGTATGCATCTGATCGCTGTAATCAGTAGTTAATGCAGTGTTTGGCCACTACATGCTTAATATTGAAATGATAATTTATCTAATCTGTTCTTTTGGTGATTTTGAACACAAGGAGGTTATGGAAAACAACAAAAAAAGGCTGCTGTGTTTGTTTCCATGCGTTTCTAGAGTATTCCATGAGCTCCACTTCTAGTAAAAAGCTTTACAGCTCAATCAACACTTACTGTCTGTCTTTCATTGCTCCTTGAGGAAGAAATATGTTCACAAGCCTAAAAAAACAAAAAAAAAACAAAACAAACAAAAACGTCTCCGTCAATATGTCTGCGAGAAGCATAAACTAGGCTTTACTCTCACTGGATAGGGTTTTGGGGAACTACTGCCCCCTACAGGTTTGGCATATCAATGAATGTGCTTAATGTATTTATGCCGTTTGGTGCGAACAGTTTTTTTCTGTTTTTTGGTTTTAAAACAAGGTGGTAAGAGTTTTTTGTTTTTTTTTAAACCCAACACGTATACATGGTTTAAGAATCTTCAACTTATGAACTTATACTAAAAATGGAGATTTGGTTATACACCGATATCTGAGTTTAAAGTGTCAATTATGATTTTAAGAGTCTTTACAAAACCTCTGGCTGCATTTTCAGATCAAATGCTCACTTTCTCTTTTTAGCATATTTTCCTATTTCCCAAATGAATATCAACAAATCTATTATGTGATACAATTCTGAACAGCTTCAGAATTGTAAGTATTCCCTTTAATTGCAAAACAAATCAACATAGTCCAGCTTTAATCTTATTTAAAGGGATATTTCACCCCTAAGTAAAAGTTTAAATCAGCGTTTGTCCATTTGCCAAAACCAATGTAAGTTAATGGTAACTACTAGGGTGTTAGTAGTTATCTTTCACTTAAATTGCTTTATGCTAAGGTAAAGCAAATAGACTGCTGCCAAATCAGGGGAATGACTTTCCGGGTACAAAATGTTTTTTACTCACTTATCTAATTTTGGGGAATATGACACATTTTTACTTAGGGGTGGGATATCCCTTTAATATGTGTATAAAAAAATATTGAATAGGCTACTTTGTTATTGGACATTACATTTCCAAGCAAAAATGATACATCCACATTTGATGTCATAAATTATGTAACTGTTATTGACCAATTTGCTAATATGCATGCTTCCATTTACTTTTAAATTGCAGACAGTACTCCTAAATTTCCCCACTGCAGGATAAATAAGGATATTTGTATTCTCTTCTTTTCTAAAAAATATATATTTGCTGCTTGTGAGCCTCATACTGGTAGATTACTGCACTAAATTGTGCTAAATTTATCCCATCAAGGATTAATTACAATCTTTATTCTCTTGGAACTCAGACAATTTGTAATTAACATTTGACCCATCTGCTCTTCAACCTTTCAGTATAACAGCTAATTCTTGCAAGCTTGTCCCATGTAACCTCATTAGATCACTGGGTATGTGCGTGTCAGGAGAGGTAGGAGTAACTACCAGATATGGAGCCTGGTAATCAGGCTTCACTGCCAGAACATCATGTTTGAAACGACATTACTGGGAAAAGTCTTTTTTTGTTGTTGTTTGTTTGTTTTTTTAACTGCGCCCTAGATAACATTGTGTTTCTTTAGTCAGAATATAAATACACATTTTATTTCCATGCAATTTTGATGATACATTATTCATCATGGAGGTATCAGACTGGATGATATCACATTTAATCTATCCTAGTTTAGTGCTGAGTGGGAAAAATTGGGCTCTATGAAATCCATATTTTCCATTTTTTCTGATTTTATTTTTATCTCAATTCCACTTTTTCAATTCTAACCATATTTATTACTCACAAGTGTTATTGTGGGGGTTATTTTATAATGTAGTAAATAAACATAATTCAACAAGTCAACAGCCAAATATATCCACATGTGTTGTTATTGTGGTTTTACAAATATATATGCTGTTGTTCAACAGAACATTAAATGATTTTACAGGATGTTTAAAAGTATTTCAGTTTTTTTTTTAAGAACTCAAACATTATGTGGAATTCCGAGAATCTATTTTTATTTATTTATTTTTTTACAAGAAAATATCACTTTGAAGCCTAACTAAACACCCATAAATGCTCTACAAAGAAACCTGCAAACGGCAAACCGCTTTGTGCAATTAAATAATGATTATGGGACTCATTTATAAAACTTAGGGTAGAATCCATAAACAAATCATATTTAAGCTCAGGCTTTTTTTCACTTATACCAAGTCAGTTTCAGTTCTATCAAAGTTTGAGTGCACACACCATGCATAACACCAGCAGTTCCTGCTTTATAAATCACACTCTCCCTAAAAATTTGCTCAGATGGTTTTAGACCATATCCTGCCCACTACACACACACTTTCTGCTATAAATGGTCAATATAAAGTACCTGGTGAATATTCTGCATAGACTTAAGCCTCTGATATAATGCATTTCACAGATAGACATGGTAAGCGAGAGGCAGAGAAAGCCTGATTCCACTGAGCCTGAAGCACCTGACATAATAAAAAAGAAGGTGGAAGCAAAGAGTGATGTGGCATGCCATAGTCAGGATGTGACTGGGGGGGGGGTGCACGGTTCCACCAGGTAAGCATAGATCCAACACTGGGCCTTGTTCAGCAAATATGACTGCTTTAGGGAATCTACATCAGCTCCTCGAATCCAGATGCATGCAAGTGGCATGATTTTCAGTGAGCATCCATTATGTATATGCAGGAGTGTCACTGCAAAATTTATATTTGTATTTCACACAGGTAATGCACCGATAAGTGCAACTGGTGCATAATGTAAAGACATACTTAGAAACATACTCTCATATAATTCCTAAATACAACATATTGTCATTCTGATTCCCATTTTAATTCTCATTTCAGAGATGGGGATGGGTCTGATTTTTGGATGTGTGTTTGTGTGTGTGAAGCTCTACACATCTGAAAATATGCCTTAAATTCACATTTTTCCCATCTTACCGGCTGTCCTGCCAATGTCCTCCGAGTCAAAAATGTTTGCAAGGCTTATAGTGTGCTTAAAGTTCCACACATTTTTTCAAAAGAAATGTTAATAATTATTTGTTTTTTTATTTCTGCTTTACTTCCTTAAGTTAGTCAGAGTGTATGAGAACTTTGAATTTGCAATTTGACCAGTTTGCGTCGATTTCAACGTATCTGCATATCGGTCCATTCCTCAGTTCTCTGATGACATCTTGTGCAAATTTAATGTAGATGGACACATTTAAACACATTGATGTATTCAATACTTTACATCCACTGTATGAGAGTGAAGCACAAAATAAAGCTGGTTCTGCAGTTTACACACTTTTCCATGAGAAGCATCAATAAGGTGCTGGTTTTCTGTGAATCAATGAGTGTGTATCATCTGATGCCAGTGTTTAGCCTGATTCAGATTTTCCCAGACATCGATTGAGTAGTTCTGGACTTACTCAGAACTACTGTGAAGTAAGAAAACAAGCTAAATGTCTTTAGTCATAAACTATTGTGTTTGTTAATCTTATTTTGGGATCAACTCACATGAATCTCATTAGTAAGATATAACATACATTAGGCAAATTTAAAGGACTTGTGTTAAATAAGTAGTTAAAATCAAAAGAGCCAACCGCTGAAGTTTGGAATATATACTTTTTAACAAAACAGAATGCTCATTAATCATTTAAAAAACAAATGTTGAAAAATACATTATATGATGACCACAAACTAGTAAGAACACTCATCAACTATTCAAAATAGCACCTGTGAGTGGGCCGGACATATTAGGTATCAGAATAACAATTTTATCCTTAAAGCTGTTGTGCTAGAAGCAGTGGTGTGTCCAGACTTTTTTTTTTCAGGAATGGCACAGGAGGGACAGCTTGTTTTGCTGGGGTGGCACCCGCAAATGAAGGATCCGCAGTAAAAAGAAAAAAAAAAATGTATGTCCCGCGCATTCTTTCAGAAAAAATGTTTTACAATAACACAGACATTTTTCCCTCTTGTAAAACAATTGCTGAAACTAAATGTATTCGAATTGAGCTACAATATCAGACAATGAGGGGGTTGCACCTGGGGTGGGTTATCAGATTCTAGGGATGCCATGTGCCTAGATTACCCCCAGACATGCCACTGGCTAGAAGCATGAAATATGGGCAAATTTAAGAATTTGAACATGTTTGACAAGAGGCAAATTGTGATGGCTAGATGTGTGGGGCAGTAAATGTGGTATGTTCCTAGTTCACAGTGGTTAGTGTCTTTCAGAGCTGGTCAAAGGAAGGAACAGTGGTGAAACAACAGCAGGGCCATGTTTGGTCCAGGTTTATCAATGCATGTTGGGAGTTAAATCCTGCCAGTGTTATCCAGTCCAGTAGAAAACCCACTACTGAACCTCCAATTGCTGGATAAATTAATTCTGGTTGACTAAAAGGTGTCACAGAACATATTACCACAGTTTGCTGCATATGAGGCTGCAACAGTATTCCCTGATGGCTTTGGGGTCTGAGGAGGATAATGTAACCTACCACAGAGACAGAATGGTTTGGAAAAGCTTTGAGATACACAGCAAAGGGTAAGAGGAGATGAACTTCAATTTATGATATTTAAATTATCTGTTGTTGATTTATTGGTGCTAGATACCACTTTAACAATAGCTATATCATTGTCTCAATGGGTCCCAAATGGGGAGCCTACATACGAATCAGAAGTCGCATATATGACGCCATTCGGCGAACGGGAGTTAGCACTAGCTATAGCACGTAAAACACTCACCTAGAGGTTCTAGAGCTTCTCCTCCATGCTGGCTCTCACTCCACCGACTGCTTTATCCCCAACATAGCTGCTACTTTCCATATGGTCAGATTTATAGAGGTATTCTCCGTGTTTAATGCTCCTTTCTTCAGCCTGGAGGCTACGACCCTCGCTCACCTTCTTCTTCTGCAGTTGTAGTTTGCTAAACGTTTTCACACAAAACCTAAAGTAACTTTTGCCTCCGGTCGAAAATCAGCGTTTTCTCTGTATGAAAATGAGTTTTTAAGATTTATGGACATCATATGTTTGAGTTACGGCGCATTTCAAACAGGATCAGAAAATAACTTTTATCGCTTCATTGCAAAAGTTCTCTCTGATCGCTGCTTCCACAAGCTCGAGTTCTCCGTGAAAACTTTAAAGAGAGACTGGGCCCAAAATCCTGGTACGCAGCTGGATACACGTGTGTTAACCCTCTGTTGCGTTAGCAAACCGCTAGCACATCCAGGAAGCTCCCCGTGACGTGGCCTTCACAGTTTCTGGTCGGTGTCCATTTTTATAGTTTTGTTTACGTAGCAGGTAGCTTTAGCCACTTAGCTTAGCAGTTAGCAAAACTGAATTAGTTGAGAGTTATTTCAAGTTGCTGTTTGTTGTGTGATAGTTAGTTAAGAAATTGGTTAAACTGAATCAAATCTTTGTTTCTTTTATTTCAATGTGTGTTTGATTTACCCTTCAGGCAAATAATATCTGGTAAATCATGACAATTAGCTATAAAACTGCTGTTTGACAGAGTTAACGCTAAAAAAAACCTGTTTAAGCCGGAAGGTGCCCCGTTCAATAAATAATAGAAAGGAATAAGAAATTTATAATTAATTAATTTAATATTCCCAGTATAACCAGATAAACGATAACCTTTTATTTAAGAAACCCAATAATACTCTGTAAAAGAATATTTAAGGCTTTTTAACAAAAAAAACATCTACACTAACTCCTATGGTAATTTTAAAGATCCATTATAGTACCATTTTCAGTTTTATCAAGCAGATAAATACAAACTGTTTGATTTTTAGCATTCATACTGTTTAAAAGAAATATTTGATGTTTTATGACCAGGCAAAAAAAGTAAAAACTACTAATTCAGAAAACAGTATCTGAGTTTTTTCTCCCCTTAAAGATGTCACATGATAAAATGTAATTTTGCTGTCATGTCTACTCATGCAGCACGCTTTTCTTTTCCTTGTGCCGATTAATCTTAACGAAATACACAAACCACCATTGGTAAGAATCCCCTGAGAGCAACAAAGATGTCTTTGATGGCATGCTTGGCATTCATTACTGATGGGGATACATCATTTAGACACAAGCCATCTGTAAAGAATAAATTAAGCTAACCCTAAAATACTAAATAAAAATTACACCAGCTATAGAAACAAAATCATAAAGCACAAAAACAAAGCTGTATAAAAGAGTTAAGAAAAAAAACCATTACATTGTATTGTTTAACAGAAAACACAAAAATTAGATTTTTTTATTTTAACGGAATTTGTAGTTATTCAATCTTATCTGGTAACATCTGCTACACAGTCATGTTTGTACCTGTTTAAATATGTCTGATTATGTAAGTTGTTGTTGTGGGTGTTGGTGTATTCATTTGTTTTTTTGTCTGTTTGTCTGTTGAAAAGATTGAAAAGTCAGGTCCAAGTAAGTTTGTTTAGTTTTAATAGAATCAGGTGCTTAAGAGTGTTAAGTGCTATAAGAGGTGCAGAAAACAAATGTATTTATTTGACACTTATTTACTTTATTGATAAGTCCTTGAAAATGTTAAACCAAAGAATAAATATAATAACTATGTAAAAACAAGAAAACTACCCTGGAAAGTAAATGGTAACTGAGGCTGTTCACAGTTTGAGTAGATATTATGGTGTTAAGCCTTAACAGCTGTGGTAAAGTCAAAAAATTATCAGTCTTTAAATGATCCAGAGATGCTCCTACTAAAGCCTTTCTGCTTTATCCTCTACAGAGATAAAGCAGAAAGGAAAGCAAAACAATAAGAATAAGCAAATTAAACACTGCAAAAAAAGACTATTAACACTTAAATAGCTATTGCATTATATTCTAAAACATTTACTTTGAAACAGTCAGCATTGTTTATTGGTTTTAAAGTGTTGATGAATTATCATCCAGTGTTCGGATTTCCCATATGTTTGATAGCTTGCTGTATGTGACTGTCTTCTCATACTGAGCTAGTTCAGGTTGAACAGTCTCACAGCTGAAAGTTCTGCTGCAGTGCCCCTCTCTGGTATAAAATTGTATGTACTGATGTAACAGAAGAAACCCTCCATGCAATATATAAAAATAAAAATAAGTGCAAATGAATATGACAATGTGGAATCTTTGAAGATTAGACATTTATCCATGACCAAAGAATAACCTTTTTTAATAAAAAGTTGTGATTTGTGCTGCTGGTGCTACAATTTCCACTCTTAGTAATTAATACTTTTTCATTATTTTCTTTATGGTATCAAGATAATAAAAAACGTATCTTTTTTTGGTTTTCTTTGCACATTGATAGCACTATAGTTGTATAGGTATTTCTATATAGTGTCTATATTCTAAGGAAAGAACAGTGGACTAACATCTGTTCTCATTAACACTTACAATTCATCTATACACTGACAAGGCAGTGTACTGGCTATCATCAGCAATGTTGCAAGCTAATTTTAACAAGAGCAAACTGCCTGACAAATTGAAATCATGTTAACAATTAATTAGTTTAGAGTAAACAGGTGTTAGTTGACAAAAGAAAAAAAAATCATATGGCACATTTACACACATCAACACCGTTATTTAGTGACTAGAACAAACCCACAAAAGCATACCAGTATGGTTCCATAAAGCATCCGTGGTTAAAACCAGCACAAGAATGGATCCATGTAAATTTCATCTAGCATGGAATCAAAAGAAAAAAAAAACAGAAAAAATGGATTTACTGCACACATCACATCACAACCTTTTTTTTCAGCGCAAATAATGGCACACAGACAATAATGGCACATGCCCCATGCTGCGTCTTTGGCTGCTTACTTATAATTAGTCGACTGGTAGATCAGCCAAACAATGTTCTGATTTTCAGAGGGTGGCTTCCTTGTATGGTTAATAAGGAGGCAGTGTGTTTTTTCTGACAAAACCAGTGAAATCAACCTCTCTTTTTATGTATCTATAAATGAACTCTAAATAATATCTTTGCATTTATTATACGGGGAAAAAGCTCTCTATATAAAATATTCTATTGTTCTTGCTCAGACTCCTTTCCTGTCTCTGCTTCCATCTGCTCTTGTTCTGATAGTAAATGAGCAGGCAAAACATGGGGTAAAACAATAGAACAGAAAACAACAAGCCAAATCTTGCCTGCAGTTCTCCATCCATCTAAAGCTGACTGCATGTTGAGCTGCCCTTGAACAGAGCATAAGGTGCATACACTCTAGCCCATTGGCATGTTTATTATTATCTTTTGATGTAGAGTATAATTAATTGGCAACTGCACAGCAACCTTCAAGAATTTGTAATGAAAATCCACAATCTGAGGTTGAAGATGTGACAGATTTCTTGCAAGATAAAACATGTATGGACACAAATTAGGGTAACAGTAGCTGCATGCTTTAAACTAAAACTTAAACTAAACACTTAATCCATTATTATCGCTAAAATGAAAATTAATCTCCTCTGTTGCCAGTGTTTAAAGCAAATCAGTCCACCACAATGAGAAATATTACAGTATGTGTCAAACAGAGTTTACTGACGTTGAGTAATCTGTACAAAGACGAAAAGACTTCTGAAGGGCAGGTGACTTTCATCAAGCCTGAGAATAAGATAAACGAGTTTAAATGGATTTCAACAAAACAAAAGATACCTCACATCACTTCTTAATTGTGTCTAATTTCAATGCAGAGAGTAGTGTGCACAGATAAATGAGCCGAAGGAGCTAATCAAGGGTTAAAACATTTGGTTCATTATTCAAAAGGTCCAGGGAGAAAAATAAGCCCTTTCTTTTAGAACTTCTTTTGAACATGAGTTTCTTTTTTCTGGAGCCTATTATCATAGATGCAATGAGGATCGCTGCCACAATTGTATATAGATCGACAGCTTGCCTTCTGGCAACCAGCCTGACAGTGTCACCTGCATTTTATCATTATGATAGATAAACAGAGCCACACAAGAGATAACCGTTTCTTGTGTCAATTAATGAGACACTCTGTTAAGAAGCAATTTGGCAGTCATTTTCTAGCTATGCTGAATAAAACTTTCTGTAACTATGAGCATTGAGAAATTGTAATAGCAAGCACCAATCTAGCATGTATGTACAATGAATATCAATACAAACTTTAGCATAATTTTAAATACAGCAGTTGCCTCAGTTATTGACTTGGGAACTGTTATAAAGCAGGGCCTTTTTGTAGTAAAAACAGTCCAGCCACTAACCTGTCAAAGCTGACAAATGGCATATCAAGGCAGAAATAGGCATGATGCACTGGGACCTTTGACTCAGAAGATGTGGAGCTTACCAAGGTTAGAAAGAGCACCCTATAGTGGGAAGTAGGTTTACGTTATCTTACAGGCCCCAAACTAATGTTACCACCAGAAGACCAAACTTTTGAAAGGCCAAGATGTAAAACTCCTTGACCCAGTGAAAAATCCTTTTTATGCTGCAGGTTTCCCTGATTGTTGGAAGGTCATTTTTCACAGCGCTTGGTGAGCAATCGGGTTCAATGTGGACAGAAGAGAATGTAAAACTAGGCTGACACAACCCAACATCCATGGACTTTAAAGAGGTCCTCTATGACAAAGAGCTTGGGAGGACATCTGTCAAAGTTCTTTTTTTATTATTTTTTTCTGTTGGGAATATACTTCTATTGATTTTACGATGTACACTTGTAAAAGAGCTTTGCAGTGTGGAGGTCAGCCAAAGACGGTAAGTAAAACCCACTGTTAGGCTGGAATACTCCAGGGAATTGACCAGAACTGTTAAGAAGGATGACACAGTCAAGTTGGTTCTGTGTGTCTCAAACTACAAAAAAATTAATGGTAGTCTTTCCAAAGAAATTGTTAAATTTTATCTACCAAAGTCTCAAGGGAAATTGATCAAAAATTGCAAAAAAATGCACAGAGACCTTAAATACTTTAGCTGACAAAGGTCAAAATTTTAAGGTGAGTCATGTGAGTCTTGACAAATTGGCAGTATATGACGCTCTGGAAACAAGTACAGTAACTTGAACAAAAGATAAAAAGTCAATTTTCAATTTCCATCTTGCATCCTCAGCATATACAGTATATGTTAAAAGAACATATTACTTTACCTTTTATCTATACAATGTGTAAAGAAGTTGAAAATAAGGTAAAAAAAAGCTGTCAACGTAAAACGTGAAAACAAGCCTGGAATTAAATATCCCTCTTTGGGCAAACTCACATTTTCACTTAATTCTTAGATACAGAGTGACAACAACAGCTCAAACTGAAATAGCTAAAAAGATGACAAACATGGACATTCAAATTTTGGTAAGTGTTTTGTTACAGGGCTGCACGGTGGGCCGTGGTTAGCACTGTTGCCTTGCAGCAAGAAGGTTGTGGGGTTGTTATCCGAGCCCAGTGCCTTTCTGCATGGAGTTTGCATGTTCTCCGGGTGCTCTGGCTTCCTCCCAAAGTCCAAAAACATGACTGTCAGGTTAATTGATCACTCTAAATTGTCCTTAGGTGTGGGTGTGTGCGTGCATGGTTGTTTGTCCTGTCTGTCTCTATGTGGCCCAGTGATGGACTGGCAACCTGTAAAGGGTGTACCCCGCCTCTCGCCCATTGACAGCTGGAGATAGGCACCAGCCCCCCTGTGACCCCTTGAGTTTCAGAAAATGGATGGATGTTTTGTTACATCAGAGCAAAATTTGGGGCGACATGTAAAAATATGATCATTCCTTGTATTTTTTTCCTATTTCTGTTAAAACTTCAAACTTCAATTAATTTTATTGGGATTTTTTGAGTCAGAGCAAAACAAAGTCTTACATAACTATGAAGAGGACAGAAATATACACAATATGTATTTAAAAAAACACATACATAGGTGCCTGATTTATCACAATTCCACATAAGGAGAACAATATTGTTTGTGTGACAAAATAAATTGTGTCAGTGGGTTGTCCCTTTGTGGTTGATCTACTGAGATTGCATGTGTAATTATTAACAGATGCAAGAGCAGTGTTAAAATGAGGACGTTGCAGATGCTACTGTGGGCCAGCTGCACTACCAACTGTGCTGTGCCACAGCTAACATGAGGATCAATAGGTGCAATGGATCTTTGCACCATCTTTGGCAAAAAAAGAAGAAAGAAAAAAACACATGCATGTCAAGTTAGGACTGTTAGGGAGTTAATTACTATTAGGCTAGAATGTAAATGAATTATATTTCTCATTTGTCAGTAATAAACTTGAAGTTTGCGTTGTACATGCAACACTATCGGCTCCATGCAGACAGTGTTTTTCAAAGTCAGACTGATTAAAACTGCAGCATGTCCAGAACAAGTTCACTAAGATGTCCATATTTTACTAACGTTGTTGAAATGCACCACACTTTATAATGGCTACTATTAAATGTCAAGTTGCAGTGGAAAACAATTCTTGAAAATGTGGAAACTGAAATGTATTGATTTTGTTTTTAAAATGTAATATATGTAACCTAATTGTTATTCTAGTATTGTACGTGATTATTACACTTTATTAATTGAAACCCAGGAAGATTCGTACTCTACCCGGGGGAAAATTATTAGGATCCATGAGGATCACAGCTCAACATGCACTCAGCACTGAGACTGCATATTCAGCAACGGCAAAAGCTGGATTGCGTGCGTCTTGCTGCGGGTTTATCAGGTGCAATAATTTCTGCGGCATCTTCGTAAATCAGCCGCAGCCTATTTTTGCCATATTGTGTGGTTTGCGCTGGTTTTAACAAGACCAAACCGTCGATAAACCAGGCCCCAAACACAGAAATTCTTGTTAATTGTGTGCTGGAAAATAAGTAAAACTTTGTCAAATTTAATGAAACAATTACATTCTGACTTGGTCTGGAAAATGTAGAATTGTTTTTTAGTTAGAAGGTAAACTTCCATCATAGTTTAAAAATCTCTTTCAGCCTTTAACAAAGTTTCATCCAGGATTTATTTGCATTAAGCCCCATCCCTCTCCCCATCTTAAAAAAGTCCCACAATATGGTATTTTTACCACCATGTTTAACAGTTGAGTTGTTTGTTCATAGTGATGTGTAATCCTAATGTTTCCTGCAGGTCAAGAATTGACTAAATTGTACTCCTTCTTCTACAGTTCTATTTGGTCTACATGGCTTGGTAGGCAAAATTTATACAGGACAAAGAAGCCACCTATGGCTTTCTTTCAATGATGAGTTTCTGCTACTCTCTCACATAAAGGTGTACAATCCTCAACTAATTCTAATCCACACAGAATCTCCCACTTAAGATGTGGATGTCTGCAGCTTCAATTTAACATGGCCTTTTTGGCTGCTTCTCTGAACATTAAGGTTGGAAATCTTATAGCACTCTATGGTCTGATTACCATGCAAAAGGCATGTAGGCATATAGTTCTTTATTTTTGATGACACATGATGAACTCACATGAATCTCCGCAATGACACACACACTGTCAACAAATAATCAAGAGCATTGAAAAACCTCAAACAAATACCTAGTGTTGTATACCCCCAATTATTATATATATTTTTTGTTGAAATTAATTAGTGTGTTTGAGATATCTTTCAACTGTAACGAAAATGCAACCCTGTTTAGCAATGTCCCATTTCTCTGCTACATTTTGTCACATCATCTTTATATCCACACCCTTATGACTCTTATTCACTGGTCTCCCTTAAAGCACAAAAGACAAAAAAGCCCAGTTACAGTAATATTAAACTGTGCCTAAAGTTGTCCATGCATCACATGTTAGAGCTGTCCTACCTACTTTTATTTATCCTGTCACTTAGTTTTTGTCTCACTACACCATGCTGGGATTACTGTATCCTGAGTATTCTACAGCACAAAAACCTTTCCCAACAATTGCTGATGCATGCAACATTTTAGCAGTGAAGGTTATAATGTATTTTGTAACTAGAGTTTGTGTGAATTTTATTGTGTTGAGGGATATTCAGTTGCTTGATATTCTGCTAGTTAATGTTAGACAGGTTTGATCTGTTTCCTTTTTCCTACTCCAGATGGAAGCGTGTTTTTTTTAACTTTGTTCTGAACAGCTGAAATATAATGTTAATCTTGTCCAATCTCAACACACAGGGTGTGACAGACCCATTTCCTCATCTGTCTGGTAAATGTCAGGTTGCAACATTTAAGTGCTTTCAAGTTCCACCTTTAACATTTCTAAAATAAAAACAATACAAAAATTAGCAATTAACATTGGGATAATTGCATTTTGAGCCATGTAAATGAGTTTTAAATTGTCCATGTCTGCTTATTGATGCATGAAAAAATAAATGAAATCCTTACCCATACTGCCCATTCTGTTAAATTAGGTGATGGGCTATGACTTACTGTAGTAGGCTTGCAGCTGTGCCACACTGTTTCTATTTTTATACATTGGATCACACAGTGCTCCTTGATAGGTTTCTTAGATCCTGTAAGACCTGAGTTGACATTTTACATAAGTGGACTTTTTACTAATCAGATTATTTCTGAAGGCAATTGTTTGCATTAGATATTGTTTATAGATATTTAAGAAAATAAGGCTAAATTCCAA
The DNA here is from genome assembly GCA_028564705.1 of Apricaphanius iberus. Lineage (NCBI taxonomy): Eukaryota > Metazoa > Chordata > Actinopteri > Cyprinodontiformes > Aphaniidae > Apricaphanius > Apricaphanius iberus. Next base: position 109,186 of record JAPXFQ010000168.1, on the reverse strand, counting down.
CTCATGCAACTCTTTTCAGATTTCCACACAGTTATGCACAACTAGGTTATATTATATGACATTTAAACAAAGAAACACTGAAATACACAAAAATATTTTTTTCAGGGGGAATGTAATTTAAATTTCATTTATATTAGAACTCAATTTCTTAATTAAGTTAATTTTTAGGTTTTCAGCTCTATGTGTATGTGCATGCAGCTATGTAACGTAATGATCAACATAAGTTGTTTGAGCACATGTAGGGAGTTTTTGCTGTGCATTTTCTCCATGTTTTAAACTTGTCTATGCTGCCTTAAGCTTCAATTTATACTTGAGAATTTTAACTGAAGGTTTAAGCCCTGGCCCTCAAAACTAAAATATAAAGTTGAGGGTTTTTTTTCTTTTAGGACTCATATTTTATTGTGTATTGGCAAGAGAAACACTAAAACATGCATAGAAGCAGAGGGCAAATTATTTTATATGATCTTTCAGAAAATAACTGCATGGATGTTGTCTTTAATGACATGGTTTAGGATTGTTTTTATCTTAGACTACATGCTTAACAGAGCCAGGATTTTATTTTTAAGAAGAAATATTTTGTTGTCAAAACAATCTTAAGACCAATATTCTATACAAGCTATTTAGGATTTAGTTTATTTATATTGACTGGAAAATGATTTAAAAAAAATACAATTAACAGATATTTTCAACCGTTTTCCAACTTTGGCTTTCAGTATTTGACTTATTCAGTAACTGTGTACAGTTTTTTTGACAGTACAATAATTGTTTAAATGGAAAAACCAAAGTCATGGCAAGTCCTTTGTGTTGTTAATAAGCAGGTGTACTAAACAGTGAAACATTATTTTAAATTTGAACACATGCATATACAACATTCTTTGGTCTAACTATAAAAAGTGTAATCAAAACTAATCTGAGAGGACTCCCAGTTATCACTATAAGGTTTTTAATGCAGCTAAAGAGAAGAAAAGGTAGGCCAAACCAAAATGTTGTCTCTATACGCACTGTCAGCAGAAATAAGATAATTCCGTCTGCAGTTAACTGAATTACTCACCTGAAACAACTTCAAGGAGAATGTACACATGACTGAAGCCGGTGAAAATGAAGCTGACGTCCAAAACTGGCCACATTTATTATTAATTCTCCCCAAACTCCATAAATGCAAGTTTGAGGAGCCACCATTGATAAATGTGAATTTTCTGCAATTTCAATGTGATTTTTTTCAAGTATGAGCACAATCTGATTCAAGAATATATAAACATGATCACTGTTTCCAAGCACTGGCTAAAATAAGAAGAAAAAAGTGAAGAAATAATTAACAAAAACACCAGTCAGTTTATATATTTTAAAACAAATTTTATTTAAAAATTAACATAACTAAAACATGTTAACTAAATTGAAAGTAGTTGATATATATTATGTTAGAGAAAATTATGTGGGAGCTCTACTCTTAGAATATTTAGGTGGTGAGTGAATGTAAAAATAAAACAAAAGTTAATGTTAAGAATGAACCTTCAAAAACGTTATTTACTATGCTTGGGTGCTTCCTTGATATTTCCGTTTTAAATGTAATTTGTGTCTAAATAAAATTATTGGTTTCAATTAGGGATGCAACTAAACGAAAGTGTTTGATGTCAAATTGGGGAGGAAGTTTAAGAAACATCTGGGTAACGAGTGGAACACACCCTCTTCTACACATATGAAATCTATACAGACACTCACCCACTTTACTGATCATGTTGCCATAAGTGTCATTATTCTCAACATTTCAAGATAGCTGCAGGTTAGCTGTAAAAATCTGTCTCTGGACAGTGACTTTGTGTTAGTATAAAAGAGTCAGTGTGAGGGATTGTAGACAGAGACTAATGGAGGAGAGGGTAGAGGGAGAGTAATGAAAACTGTCATCCCATATTGAGTGCCACATGACTCTCCTAACACTCTTTTTTGAGCCTGTCCTTTCATCAATTCTCGAAAAATTCGGATCAACTCTTCACATTTTAATAAACCAACAAAGAGCATATTCTGGATTGCCTGGTCAACAAAATGGTTCATGTTTTTTTTTAAACTGTAATAAATATCTACACAGTTATTTACACATTCATGCAATTACAGATTAATTCTGGTTATGTTACTTTACAATTGAAAGTGTATTTACAACAATGTTGGACAAGGACCTATTTAAAATATTTGCTTTCCCTTGATGATATCATCTCTCATATAATTATTTCACATATATTCACACCAGCTGTGATACATTCAACTGCAGAGGTGGTTCACATTTTGTTTGCGGGGCACATCAGAGTTACACATTCTGCAATTGAATTACTGTATATGTTTGTGTTGTATGCCCATCTGGTCTAAGGGTGGCAGTGTTGTTTCAAAATTCAGCTGCTCACTACTGAGGTTCTGCAAATCTATTCTGACAGTGATGTATTCCTTAAGTGGGAGATCAGCTCAATTTATAGTTGCCTAAATGTATAATTCATCTGTACTTCCATGATGCAACAGATTGTCTTTGTGGAAACCCTCACTATCTATTCTAAAATGTCAAATTAATTAAATGAATCCGATTTACCTTTACCAAAACACATCATAGGAATCTTAACAAATGGGGTATTATTTTAATTTTTGTTCATGTTTAGATTTTTTTTAAATAGTGTACACTATTTGTACAGTGGATGTAGAGTTCTGAGAAGCAGCTCAAGCCAATATACAGCAGGGGGCAAACCAGAGCCTAAAATAAATTGTAGCTTGTGGAAAGAACTTCCTGTAGGGGAAATCTATTTATGTCTTTTAAAGCTCACTGATGTTTGAATGTGTGTGTGTGTGTATTTACTGAGTGGCAGGGGATCATGTGCTCTCAGAGCTGTCCCACTAAACTCAGTTGCATGTGGACTGCTTTTCCCCTGAATTAACCAATTCCTTTAACGAGCCAGTGAATTCTGATCAAACTTTCATAGCTCTTCTTGATTTACAACTCCCTGGTCAAGTTCCACTGAGGCTCCAACAAGGAGCAGGCCTATCAGCATCACTGCGTCATTTACACATTAAAAAGACCTGCCACTTCACCAATCAAATTTTCATAAAACATCACCTTTGGAAGTCTGAGATTTCTGGCGCTGTGTTCTTTCTGTGTCAGTGTGTAATCATCTTCCTGCCAAGTTTTTTTTTTTTTCTTTTTTCAATATCACATCTGTGACTCTGTGCTTCACCAGTAAATGTGAATTTGGTTTTGCATGAGCAAGCTTATGTAAGCTGGAACTGAAGAGTGCATGAGTGAGATTTGAAAGTTAAGGGGATATTTAAAAAAGGCTAAATTAATTAAAAAGATATAATCTCCTTCTATGCTTCAGTAAAAATATGTGAGCTCATTCAAATATCACCCGTGTATGCAATTCTTAATTCTGCTAAAAATAAGCTCTAATGGAAATGTTCATAGATATATGAAATCCATCTGAAAAATAAAACTTGCCTTGGACGATAAAAAAAACAGCAGAGGCAAGGATACACACAGTATATATATATATATATATAGAGAGAGAGAGAGACTAAAATTGACATTTCCGAGCTCATTTTATTTTTTTCTCATTTCTGCTATTTTGCTAACTTGTGTCAAGCACATAGACTGTGAATACATTAGACAAACCTTTGGGTGACGTCACCCATAGGTTTATGAAGAGCAGAAAATTAAGCCAACTGAGCGGTCCCCACAGCGCTATCTTGGCCGCCTCACTCGCCTCTTCACACACAGAACATACAAAAACGGGTGAAGAGGTGGAGCTGAGAGTTGCGCTGTGAGTGTAGGGGCGGTGGGTTGGGGGAACAGATATTGACATAACAAGACCCGAACAGGTCATGTCAGTATGGCCTAAAACAGGATAGTTGTGTTTCCATTAACATCTCAGAAGAACAGTAGAGAGCGAGGACATGGGTGGGCTTAGCTTACCAAAAGCTCCAGCAGTCAGAAAATCATTATGACAACACAGATCCTCTCAAAAGATAAAATACATTTGACTCACCTCACATTTCTCAGACATCGATCCGTCCATGCCTCAACCACCTGATATGAGTTCCTGTACCAGTATGGAATTAATCGGCGACCATCCAGTCTGATGACTCTGAATCTGAAGTCTTCCAACCTGATCTAGCTAACTCCAGCTCTCTGATCAGGGCAGAGACTTCCTGCTTCTTTGTTGTTACCAGCGGCTATCAGCCTTCTTCTTCCCCAACACCGCCCTCCCTAACCACAGCTTCTCTTTCTATCACTTGCCGACTTCGCTGCACTGCCACTAGCCGACTGGTCGTCTGTTCCTGCTAGTGAAGTTCAGAAACATGAAATGGCTGAAGTCTTAAGGTTAGTTCCAGGCTAAAGGCCTACCCAAGCAAGCAGGGGGACAAACAGACTATGGCACAAGCTGTTTCCTACTGTTAGCCACCATTCGGAATCAGTGTTAGCTTTGATGGATATGTAAATCAAAAGGACACGCCCCTAATTATTCATACATATTCAAAATTTAATTACATTTAAATGGAGGACCTCCCTCGGAGTTGTCATGATGGTAAACCTAGGCTATTGAGCCTAAAATGTTTTGTTTTTTTTGCCTGTCTGTAAACATGTTTATTTCTGCTGAGAAGTTGTTCTTTTTAACATGGGAGTCAGTGGGAAGTTGGTCCACCAGATAAGGGAGGAACTGCAATTTTTGTTAGTTCTTGTAGGCTTCACATTCTTTAAGACTTTCGTTTAAGACTCCAACTTGAGTCACACTTGTTAGTAAGGGTTAAATTATTAAAATATAATTATTAAATTATTATATTGAATTATTATAGCCTAAAGTGATGCAGAGTTAGAAAATAAATCATATCTGTTTTTAAAATTGTTTAAAAAATGACTCAAACATTTTGATGGGGAAAATTAATTATCTATATCTCAAAAGTCGGCCCTGAGACAGTCTGTCTAGGGTTCCTAGACTCTGGGGCCTTCTGGGCAACATGTCCCCGTCCTCCTTCATGTCTAGGTCGATTCCCGTGGGACGGGTTGGCGCCTCCTCCTACCAGTGGTCAAGCATTCATGTGGGGAAATCTTGTTTGCACCTGCATGCTCACACACACACAAGTGTGGGGATGTCAGTGTTTGCGGAGGCATTCTTGGGCTGAGGTTGTTATCAATGGATGGTTGGTGCCAGGGACTTTTTAGGGACATTGTTGTTGAATTCATATACCCATTTTTGTATGTTGTGGATGTATAGTTCTTAGTTAATTTAATTTGATCTATTTTGTTTATGTTGCTCCATCTTACTGGTTGTTTATCCTTCATTTTCTTTTTTCTTCTTCTTTCTTCTTTCTTTCTTCTTTCTTCTTTTATCTTGATTTGTCCCCCTCTCTGCCCATAACCTCAAGAAATTAAAGCCCCAGCATTCATTAGTAAATAATTATTATACATATTTATCAAGTGTAGCACTATGGCAAAAGTTGTAATGCTTTGCTTGAGAAAATAAATCTGTTGGGCTCATACTTGGTTCTCAGACACCAATTATGAGTACCACACTGCCAGACAGGACATATTTAAAGAGGGGGTGGCATGTAAAATCCACTTTTTAAAGCTTTTCAGCACATTCTTATGTAATTCCCTCCTTAGGTTAATTTATGTATGTTTGTGTAATCTTTTAAAACTGTTTCGGCCGCATGTTTAGCTCTGAATGCCTTAGACCTCCTAGGTATGCCCTCACCTCCCAGCAATGCCCCTACATTTTCTTTGCTACCCACATCTTTCCACAGCCCTCCCTCCCCGTCTCCCCGAGCACAAATGCCGAATGTTGTCAACAGCAATCACCTGTGGAAATTAATTTATAACTAGCTATTTTTTCCCAATTGCGCAATGCATTCTTGGAAAAATAATTCTTGTGAACCGAAGATGCTACTGTATTGTAATGTCAGTGACTAACACGGAATCACAGCATCAGCATGATGGACGAAAAACTGATAAACACCATGGCTAATCATCCCGAGCTATATGAAACCAGGTGTTTTTTATACAGAGACAGGAATAAAAACAAAAAAACAAAAAAACATTATAAAGAGGTTAAACTATTTGGACAAGAAAGCTCTTAAGAGGTTTGTGGGTGGCTCTTAAAAGAGCCGTTGTGGCTGCAAATGCACCGCTCCATCCACTGAGAGGTACAATCGATCATAATATTCATAATATTCTCTTAGAAAGGGTTGAACATGTTGTAGGGATCACAGGAACAATATCTGGTTTAAATCATATCTGTCTGACAGATTCTGTTTTTTTCATGTCAATGATAAATCTTTTTCACACTCAAAGGTTACTTGTGAAGTACCACAGGGTACTGTGCTGGGACTGATTGTCTTTACTAAATATATGCTTCCAATTGGTAAAATAATTAAACATAGAATGAATTTCCAAAGTTATGCTGATGATACACAATTATATTTATCCATAAAACCTGATGAAACCAAACAGTTAGGTAGATTACAAGCATGTCTCGAAGACATAAATACCTGGGTGACTCTAAATTTTCTACTTTTAAATTCAGACAAGACAAAAGTTGTTTTCTTTAGACCAGAACCTTTAAAAAGGAAACTGCTAAATCAATCACTTAATCTGGACGGCATTCATTTGGCCTCTGGTAATAATGGAAAGAACCTCTGTGTAATTTTTGACCAAAACATGAAATTTAAGTCCCATATTAAACAGGTTTCTAAGATTTCTTTCTTTCACCTCCGGAATATTGCTAAAATTCAAGGCTGGACTATCCATCCATCCATCCATCCATCATCTTCCGCTTATCCGGGGTCGGGTCGCGGGGGCACTAGCCTAAGCAAAGAGACCCAGACTTCCCTTTCCCCAGCCACTTGGGCCAGCTCCTCGGGAGGAATCCCGAGCCGTTCCCAGGCCACCTGGGAGACATAATTCCTCCAGCGAGTCCTGGGTCTCCTCCCCGTGGGACGTGCCCAGAACACCTCACCAGGGAGGCGTCCAGGAGGCATCCTAACCAGATGCTCGAGCCACCTCAACTGGCTCCTCTCAATGTAGAGGAGCAGCGGCTCTACTCTGAGCCCCCTCCGGATGACTGAGCTTCTCACCCTATCTCTAAGGGAGAGTCCAGCCACCCTACAGAGGAAACTCATTTCAGCTGCCTGTATCCACGATCTCATTTTTTCGGTCACCACCCAGCGTTCGTGACCATAGATGAGGGTAGGAACGTAGATCGACCGGTAAATGGAGAGTTTTGCCTTTCGGCTCAGCTCTCTCTTCACCACGACAGACCGGTACAGTGCCCGCATAACTGCAGATCGCCTTACCATCGATCTCCCGCTCCATTTTTCCCTCATTCTTGAACAAGCCCCCAGATACCTAAACTCCTCCACTTGAGGAAGGACCTCATCCCTGACCCGGAGAAGGCACTCTACCCTTTTCCGGCTCAAGACCATGGTCTCGGATTTGGAGGTGCTGATCCTCATCCCAGCCGCTTAACACTCGGCTGCGAACCGCTCCAACGAGAGCTGTAGATCACGTTCAGATGAAGCCAACAAGACCACATCATCTGCAAAAAGAAGAGACGGAGGTCACCAAAACAGATCCCCTCCACGCCTTGGCTGCGCCTAGAAATCCTGTCCTTAAACGTTATGAACAGGACCAGTGACAAAGGGCAACCTTTGCGGAATCCAACTCTCACTGGAAACGAGTCCGACTTACTGCCGGCACTGCGAATCAGACTCTGACACCGTTCATACAGGGACCTAACAGCCCGTGTCAAAAGGCCTGGTACCCCATACTCCAGGAGTACCCCCCACAGGACTCCCCAAGGGACACGGTCGAACGCCTTCTCCAAGTCCACAAAGCACATGTAAACTGGTTGGGTGAACTCCCACGTACCCTGCAGGACCCTGCCGAGGGTGTAGAGCTGGTCCAGTGTTCCAGGGCCAGGACGAAAACCGCATTGTTCCTCCTGAATCCGAGGTTTGACTATCCGTCGGACCCTCCTCTCTAGAACCCCTGAATAGACCTTACCAGGGAGGCTCAGCAGTGTGATCCCCCTGTAGTTGGAACACACTCTGTGGTCCCCCTTTTTAAAGAGGGGAACCACCACCCCGGTCTGTCAATCCAAGGGAAATGTCCATGCAATATTGCAGAGCCGCGTCAACCAACACAGCCCTACAACATCCAGAGCCTTGAGGAACTCCGTCCGAATCTCATCCATCCCCCGGAGCCTTGCCACCAAGGAGCTTTTTAACAACCTCGGTGACTTCAGCACCAGAGATTGGAGAGCCCGTCCCAGAGTCCCCAGACTCTGCTTCCAAACAGGAAGGCATGTCGGTGGGATTGAGGAGGTCTTCGAAGTTTTCCATCCACCGACCCAAAACGTCCCGCTTTGAGGTCAGCAGCACACCATCCCCACCGTAAACAGTGCTTAGCTGGCCAGCCAACTCGCCGGACCTAAACCCCATTTAGAATCTTTGGGGGTAATCATTAGGATAGGTGATGAGATGATGAGCTGCTGAGTTCTCGCGAGAGCTGTGCATAGGTGAACATGGAAAACAAAAGCTTCAAGGAGTCTATTCTAGACATCCAGGCCCGATCAATGAGGGACAATCTTGTTTTTTCGGGGATACCAGAGCAGGCTGAGGAAGATGCTGAAGTAGCCGTGCGAAAGTTCATTCAACACCAGCTGAAACTGCCAGACGACACGGTAAAAAGCATAACCTTCCATCGGGTTCACCGACTCGGAGGTAAGAAGCCCAACAACACCCGCCCGCGACCAATTGTTGCAAAATTTGAACATTTTAAACAAAAAGAACATGTCAAAGGACGCGGGAGAGAGCTACGGGGGACGAATTACAGCGTTAATGATCAGTTTCCGAAAGAAATCCTGGACAGAAGACGCGTGTTATTTCCAATTAGAAAAAAACATATTAGTGAGGGCAGTAGGGCTACGGTTAGTGTGGATAAACTGTATGTTAACGGTCAGCTGTTTAGGGACCCTCAGGTTACTCCTTGGCTTTATTAGTCATATTTAACAGAACCAAGACAGAATTAGCTTTATCAGACAACTATAGTTTTAAAAAAAAAGCACAGCTCAGCAGGCTGTTTTTGTTTGTTAATGTGGGTAGGGGCAGGGCTGTGCACTAGATTGCTTTTTCTTTTTTTTCTTTCATTTTTTCTTTTTCACTATTATCTTTCTCACATTTGTACCACCAAATCTCTTTATCACCTTTTTTCCTTTTTCTCTCTCACACACACACAGACTTTTATCATGGCATATTCATGTTTTTCCATCATACTTTCATTCTGTACACACCTGTATGGTGCATTATTTACCTCGCTTTATCTCTGCTTCTGGTTTTTTTCAATCTGGCAACCCCATGGACAAACCAAAATTACACCTATATTCATCCTTGGCGATAGTACATATCTAAGGTTTATCTTAGCTCTATGAATCCTGTAAAATTTATAACATGGAATATTCGCGGCGCTAGCTGCAGAGATAAAACCATTAAGATTTTCAACCATCTTACAAGACTGAAGGCAGATGTCGTCTTACTACAGGAGACTCATAAATCAAGTTCAACAGCTAATGATTTAAAAACACCAGAGTATCCTAATATATTTTCTTCATGCTATAACTCTAGACAACGAGGAGTAGCAATATTAATAAATAGAAATACTAATTTTAAAGTAATAGACACAGCTACAGATCCAGAAGGTAGATTTATAATATTAAAACTATTTATAAATAACCAAAAGTTATGTATAGTTAGTATATATGGTCCAAATGTTGACGACCCCTCATTCTTTCATACTTTCTTCTCGGTTCTGGCTAATCACATGGATTGCTCACTTGTTCTTGGGGGAGATTTCAACTTTGGACTAAATGAAGAAATAGACAGGCTCAGTACAGCAGGGACTCAGCGCAGATGGCAATCAGTAGATATAGTTAAACAGTACATGAGCGATTATGGACTCTGCGATGCATGGCGATCGCTTCATCCCAACGACAGAAAATACACTTTTTACTCAAACGTACATCATTCTTATTCTAGATTGGACTATTTGTTAGTCAGCAGCTCACTGTTGAATGACATTTCAGACACTGAGATACATCCTATAGTGATCAGCGATCACGCTCCTGTTTCTTTAAATTTAGCAAATAAAATTGCAACCCTTCAATATAAAAATTGGAGATTTAATACATCATTACTTAAGGATAAAGAATTTATTAAATATATTGAAAAAGAATGGGCTTCATACATGGAATTTAATGATCTCCCTGGTATGTCGCCATCCACTCTATGGGAAGCAGGGAAAGCTGTGATTAGAGGTAAAATAATTTCATTCTCATCAAATAAAAAGAGAACAGAAAATAAACATGTTCAGGAATTAGAAGAAACTATTAAATCATTAGAACCTTCCCTGGATAAAGAGAGCTTAAGTAAAATAAGGAAAGCAAAATTAGAGTTAAATGAAATTATTAATAAAAGGACGCAGTTCTTAATCCAAAGACTTAGAATAGAAAACTTTGAACATAGTAATAAATCAGGTAGCTTCTTAGCTAATCAGTTAAAAATAAATAAAGAAAAAACAACTATATCTGCAATCAAAGACAAAACTGGGAATATAATATATGACCCTGAAAAAATAAACAACACTTTCAAAGAATTTTATGAGACGTTATACACACCAGAGATAAACCCTTCAAATAATGATATTGTACAATTTCTGGATAAAATAACTCTTCCTAAACTTTCAGACAGTCAAGCAAAGGCCCTGGATTCACCGCTAACAGTGTCTGAACTCCAGGAGGCCCTCCAATCTATGCCTAATAATAAAGCTCCAGGTCCAGATGGATTTCCAGCAGAGTTCTATAAAGAATTCTGGAATATTCTGGCACCAACATTTTACAAAATGTTACAGGAAACAAAGGAAAATGGTCGAATACCACCAAACATGAATTCTGCCTACATCAATCTTCTATTAAAACCAGGAAAAGACCCTATGTCTCCTACCAGTTATCGTCCGATTTCTCTTATCAATGTGGATCTGAAAATAATTTGCAAAGCTCTTGCAAGAAGGATAGAGAAAATAACACCTCTAATAATCCACCCTGATCAAACAGGTTTTATAAAAGGTAGGCTCTCTTCCACAAATTCACGTAGATTAATAGATTTAATAGATTATTCCCACTGTAAAAACGTCCAAACCAATATATTATCTTTAGATGCAGAAAAAGCATTTGATAGAGTTAACTGGAAATTTTTATTTGCAGCCTTAAATAAATTCGGATTCAGTAATTCTTTTGTAAACTGGTTAAAAATATTATACAGCTCACCAACAGCATGTATTAGGACCAATAATCAAACATCATCAAGGTTCTTTCTTCAGAGAGGTACCAGGCAGGGATGTCCACTTTCTCCCTCCCTCTTTGCTATTTTTATTGAACCATTAGCAGCAGCAATCAGGCAAAATAATAATGTTAAAGGTATACAATGCAACAAAATAGAACATAAAATCAGTTTATACGCAGATGATGTACTACTTTTTCTACAGCATTCACAAACTTCCTTGTATCAGGTAATTGAGTTAATAAAATCTTACTCAAGAGTTTCAGACTATTCCATAAATTGGTTAAAATCTACAGTCCTTCCTATCAACTGTTCTTACCAGAGTCCTGTTGCTTTACAGCTCCGGTCGGGAAATATTACATATCTAGGTATCCATATCTCACCAAGACTGGCAGACTTATCTAAGCTAAACTACGTCCCACTTTTAAAAAAAGTGGAAGATGATCTGGCAAGATGGAAATCCCTTCCAATATCACTTATTGGAAGGGTAGCTACAATAAAAATGATGGTTTTGCCTAGAATCAATTATTTATTCTCAATGATCCCAAGCAAACCATCACCTGATTGGTTTAGATCTCTGGACTCTTCTGTTTCTAAATTCCTTTGGAAAGATAAACCCCCACGTATCAGCTTAAAAACACTACAGAAGTCCAAAGATAAAGGAGGTCTAGACCTACCAAACTTTCGTCATTATTTCTTAGCCAACAGACTCCAATACACATCAAGATGGGTAAAACACAGTTATATCGATGAGTGCTGGGTAGATGTAGAACAGACACTATGCAATAAGATAAAACTTTCAGATCTACCTTTTGTTAGCTCAAATATAAAACAAAATGAATGTTTCAAAAGTATAAATATCAGCTCCTCTCTGACAGCTTGGTGGGAATTTCTTAAAATGACAAAGACCTCACTAGTCCCATGCAGGCGTACACCCATCTGGAATAACCCGGATATCTTACAAAAAAAATGCATGATTAACTTTCCAGGCTGGAGTTGTAAAGGAATTGAATACCTGGAGCATATATTTGATGGAACAGACTTTATCCCCTTTAATACATTGGTTACACAATTCGGAATTAACAAGAATAAATTCTTAGAATACCAACAAATTAAATCAATTATAAAAAATAAATTTAGGCTCAATACAGTTGATTTACAAATTCCAGGAAAAGTTTTAGACTTCCTTAATCTTAACCCTCCCAAACTGCTATCTAAAATATACAAAACATGAAATAGAATAGATGAATCAATAGCCCTTCCTATTTCAAAATGGGAGATGGACTTGTCCATCTCAATAGACCAAAACCTCTGGTCTCAAATTTCATTAAGAACCTTTAAATTTCTTAAGAATCCTAATCTACGATTAATACAATATAAAATCCTTCATAGAGTGCATTATACAGGGCAACGGATGTTCAAGATGGGTTATACGCCGTCTGATACCTGTTTACAATGTACAAGCAATCTACCAGACAATTATATTCATGCTCTTTGGTTCTGCCCACCTGTTAAGAAATATTGGTACCAGATATGTGAAGATCTATCAAAGTGTCTGAAATGTAATATCACACCTGCTCCCACAGTTTGCTTGCTGGGAAATATAGATGAAGTTACCATGGATACAAAGTCTATGCAATTATTTTACATCGCCTTATGCATCGCTAAGAAAAATATCCTCTTGAACTGGAAAAATAAAAATACTCTGAATATTAATCAATATAGAGATCTCCTTCTGGATTACATTGGTCTAGAAACGGCATCTGCCTCCACATCTGATCAATCTTTCTGGTCACCCTTGATCAGTTCCATCACCTAGTGGGGTCGGGCCCTTGATTCCGTCCTGTGGGACACGGTTGTTCGGCCTGGGGATTGGCCGCCCGGGACTTCGGTCTGCTCACGGGCCTGGCGCGGCATGTCCGGGGTACCCGAGTCGGTGGTGCGCCGGGTTCCGGCCTCGGCCCGGGGGTCCTCGAACGCTGGCGGTGCCTGGGGCGTCTCTTATTGACGGGGAGGCTTTTTACCATCTAGCACAGGCGCTCTTTTTAACGGGGTGCGCTTGGGACGGGAGGGGGGAGGGCGTTGAGGGTGAGGAGGGGCTAAACTCAACCTGGGTGTCTAGTGACATGTGTTTTGTTAGCAGTGTGAATGTTCGGAAGGATTTAGGTATGCCCCTGGCATGGGGGCTGGTGGATTGCCGGGGCCCCCATGGGGCTCGACGGTACCGCTGCCGTGGGCCCCGACTGGACGTGCTGGGGCCTCCCACCCCTGGTGGATCGGGCCGAACGGGGGTGCCTATTGGAGTCAGCAGGGGAGCTGGCTCCCTGGGGTTGGCAATGGTCACCCCAGTTATTTTCTCCCCATCCCCATGCCTCTGTCCACCTGCTCCTTCATTCTACCATTCACAAGGCCTTGGGACGTGGGCACGTCACTGGGGTGCGGGATGGAGCTTCCGTCTTCGCTACCAGGTGGCGGCCTGGGTCCCGATTTTATTGAGCAACTTAGACACTACACTTGCAACATTTACAGGGAACGCAGGCGGGGGGGCCTCGCCTGTGGGAGGGTACGTTTGAGTGTCTCTGTCTGTCTATGTCTACCTGTCAGGTTGGGTGTTTGGCTGCTCTCTGGCCTGATGCATCTTCTTCCCTCCCCGTCACTCCCCGTCGGTGATGGTTGCTCCTGCCCGCTGGTTGATGATGACTCTCGATGCATGGGGCTGGGGGTCCCGGTTGCGGCCCGGCTCGGTCCTGGTGCATGTCGGGCGGGTCCTGGGTGGTCCGGTGTGTCGGGCGGCCGCTGTTTCGGGCCGATGTCCTCCTTGGATTGACTGGGGCACCTCTTATGGGGGTGCCGGGGTTGTAGAATAGGTTGGTGCCGTCCGGTGGATCGGTGGGGACCGTGCCTGGCGCCCAGTCCTCCTGCCGGTTCCAGGACTTCAGCTGGCTGGTCTGTTCACCTGGTGGGGCTGTCCGGCATTGGCTGGGCCCCTGATCTTGGCGCCCCACGTGGGGCGGGATCTGGACCCTGGAGCTGGAAGATCTGGATGTCCAGGTGCCGGCTGGGCGCGGCCTGGGGAGGGCGTACATCCGCTGTGGCTCTTGCTGTGGCTCCCTGGCGTGTGGATGTGTGGGGGCGGGCCGGGTTGTTGGCGGTGGGTATTGGTCCGGGGTGGCGGCGGCGTGTGTTGTCCGTCGGTGGGCTGCGGGTCCTCCTTGCCTGCGGCGGCGGCGGGGGGCCCTTGTCGGCTGGTCCCTGGTTGGGGCCCCGCTGGGGGGCGGGGTGCCCCTGGTCCCCGTGGCCTCCGGTTCCTGGTCCGGGCCCGCCCTGGCGTAGCCGGTTACCGGCGGAGCCCGTGGGCTCGTCACTGCGATCTCTCGGGCCCCAGCATTGCGGCTGGTGGGTGCTCCCCTGGGACTTCCATCTGTTCCTCTCTTGGTGGGTGATCGACCCTGCGCTGATCCGCCTGTGGACTCTGTACTCTGTGGGACCCTGGATGCATACATCTCTTGCCTCCTCCATGTCTGTGCCGATTCCTGTAGGACGGATTGACGGTTCCTTACACCAGCTATCAATCACTTGCATGGGGAAACCTTATTCAGACCTGCATGCTCGCACACACATAGGTGTGGGGACATAGGTGAGGACGGACATATCTTAAGCTGAGGTTATCATCATTAGTTAGTTGTTCACAGGAGCTTACCAGAAACATTTGTATTATGTTCATTAATCAATGCTTGTGTGTAGTGAATGTATAATTCTTTGTTTATTCTACTAGATCCGAACTATTGGTTTGGTTCTGTACAGTTTGTTGTTTTTGTTTTGTATTACTGTTTCTCTGCCGTCCGGCAGAGGTGGAGGACTGGGATGTTTTCTTGTGTTCTTTGTTTGCCTCCCTGTCTTGTGTCGTCGGTTCGCCCCTCTGTTGGTCCGGTTTCTTTTCTTCACCTTCTTCCTTTCTCCCTTCTTGTCTCAGTTTAATGTCCATGACATCAGGAAATTGAACCCACAGTAATCACTAATAAAGATTTTTCATACATATACATCAAGTGGCGTACTACAGCGAATCTGTAATACTCTGCTTGGGAAAGTAAAACTGTTGGGCTTGTACTTGGTACTCAGACACCAATTCTGAGTAGCATACTGCTAGACAGGACACGTTAAAAAAAAACAAACAAAAAAAACAGTGTTGGTGGCAGAACGCTGCACCCCAACCGAACCCGCCCCCCCGCCCCCCGCTTGGCCTGCTGGTACCTATCAGCTGCTTCCGGGGTCCTGCAGACTAGAAAGGCCCAATAGGACTCCTTCTTCAGCTTGACAGCATCCCTCACCGCCGGCTTCCACCAGCGGGTTTGACGGTTTCCGCCGCGACAGGCACCAACTACCTTGCGGCCACAACTATGGTCAGCCGCTTCGACAATGGAGGCACGGAACATGGCCCACTCGGACTCAATGTCTCCCGCCTCCCCTGGGACGTGTTTGAAGTTCTTCCTGGAGGTGAGAGTTGAAACCCCTTCTGACAGGAGATTCCGCCAGACGTTCCCAGCAGATTCTCTCAACACGTTTGGGCCTGCCAGGTCTGTCCGGCGTCCTCCCCCAACACCGGAGCCGACTCACCACCAGGTAGTGGTCGGTGGATAGCTCCGCTCCTCTCTTCACCCGAGTGTCCAAAACATGCGGCCGCAGATCAGATGAAACGACAACCAGGTCAATCATCGAGCTGCGGCCTAGGGTTTCCTGGTGCCAAGTGCACACATGAACACCCTTATGCTTGAACATGGTGTTTATTATGGACAATCCATGACGAGCACAGAAGTCCAACAACAAAACACCGCTCGGGTTCAGATTGGGGGGGGCCATACCGCCCAACCACGCCTCTCCAGGTCTCACTGTCATTGCCCCCGTGAGCGTTGAAGTCCCCCAGCAGAATGCGGGAGTCTCCAGAAGGAGCACTCTCCAGCACCCCCTCCAAGGACTCCAAGAAGGGTGGGTAATCTGAGCTACTGTTTGGTGCATAAGCACAAACAATAGTCAGAACCATTCCCCCCACACTTAGGCGGAGGGAGGCTACCCTCTCATTCACCGGGGTAAACCCCAATGTACAGGCGGCGAGATCGGGGGAAACAAGTATGCCCACCCCAGCTCGGCGCCTCTCCCGGGAGCAGCTCCAGAATGGAAGAGAGTCCAACCCTCTCGAGGAGACGGGTCACAGAGCCAGAGCCATGCGTCGAGGCAAGGCCGACGATGTCCAGTCGGAACCTCTCAACCTCGCACACCAGCTCCGGCTACTTCCCCACAAGAGAGGTGACGTTCCATGTCCCAAGAGCTAGCTTCTGCAGCCGAGGATCGGACCGCCAAGGTCCCCGCCTTCGGCCCCCGCCCATCTTGAATTTTTTTAGTTATGCTGCTGTAGGTTTAGACTGTTGGAGGACAGACTGATGACTTTTCTTCTCTCTTTTACTTTTCTCTTCTACCACTCTCCATTTATATATTTTTTTTGTTATTGTGATTGTTAACCCAGTTTTCTCTCAGTATTTTTCTCTCCAGTGAAGCTCCACATGGTCTGGTAGCCTGCTCAACTACAATGCCCCCTGCTGGATGGGCAACATCGGTCTAGATGATGCTCAAATTGACCAAGCATCCTCCATGCTGTCTCTTCTCTGTCTTCTCAGACCACCAGACGGTCATGAGAGATGACGGCTTGTACTGAGCCAGATTCTGCCAGAGGATTCTTCCTGTTAAAGGGGAGTTTTTCCTCTCCACTGTCGCTACATGCTTGCTTAGTATGAGGGATTGCTGAGGAATAGCTATGGTTGGAGTCTGCATGACTCGGGCACAACCCCACGTCGATGACTCATCGCAATCTGCTGGGATTCCTTACATAGAAAACTTTTAACTGATTGGAATGTTTGTATATTTGTTGTCGTCAGATTAACATTTTAAATAAAGAGGTGAGAGAGATTCCTTTATTTTCTTGGAGGTTTATTTTACTTGAGCTTGATCAAACACAAGGAGGTACAGAGTTTCAAAGGCCGAACAGGTAATGCGATCAGCTCGGAGACTAGAGCCCCCCTAAAGCCGCATTCCACATGCTGGGCCTGAGATGGAACTGCCAGAATGTTGGGATGACGTTGAACACAGCGTGTCAAAGGGGGGAATGTCTGAGGCTCTTAAAAAGACATGCAGTTAATTTCAAGGCATTTAGTTCTGACAAGTTGTGAGTGCAATATTTTACATAGGTAGTATATCTAATTTATTGAACTTACAGATCCATTTTCGGACATATTATAGCTGTACTGTACCTAAGAATTGCTCTGGTCCAACTAGAACCTACCAACCAGGCTAGAAATCTAAGAGTAATAATGGACTCAGACCTAAACCTCCAGGGTCACATAAAGGCAATAACAAGGTCAGCTTTCTATCACCTGAGGAACATTTCTAGGATTAAAGGAATGATGACAATAGGAGACCTAGAAAAACTCATCCATGCATTTATCTCTAGCCGCCCTTGATTACTGTAACAGTATCTTCACAGGTCTACCTAAAAAAATCAATCAGACCGCTGCAGCTGATCCGTAACGCTGCCTATCGTGTTCTCACTAGAACCAAGAAAGTAGAACACATCCCCCCCAGTTCTAAAGCCCTTACACTGGCTCCCTGTAGCTCAGAGAATAGATTGAAAGTAAAAGTGCTTTTATTAGTTTATAAATCATTGAATTGGTTAGCACCAGAGTACATTAGAGATCTACTATCATGGTACAAACCATCCAGATTACTTAGGTCCTCAAGCTCTGGTTTACTGGTCGTCCCTAGAACCAGAACTAAACATGGGGAAGCAGCTTTCAGTTTCTATGCTCCTCATATCTGGAACAAACTACCGGGAGAATGCAAAGCTGCAGAAACACTGAACTCTTTTAAATCTAAAACTAAAACTTACCTATTTAGACTCGCTTATGAGTAACTGTTTTTACTTGTTTGTTCACACAAATTATTGTCTTAATTACTGTAAATGCTTTGTTGTGATGAGCAAGATCAGTTAATGAACTAAAACTGTGTTTTTTACTCACTTATCCCTACATTGTTGTATTTTCTTGATTATTTTCTTATTGTAATTGCTCATTTTTATTCTAATCATCAAACTGATTTATGCTGTGAACCAGTCTTAATCACGTAAAGTACCTTGAATTGCCTGTGTTAAAAGTGTGCTATACAAATAAAAATGCCTTGCCTTGTCTGCCAGAAAAATATGTGCCACCTCCCCTTTAAAAAATAAAAAGCATGGTTATTGCCCCATCACAACTCTATTTTTCTTCGCTTCATGTACTCTGGGGATGGAGTTGTGCAGTTTAGATGTACATTTCAAAATAGCTTGGAGTAACTATACCTGCTCTTCGGACAATTCCTGCCATGAGCAATCTTATAATGATGCTTTCCAGACCTGATGTTCCTAATTTTATTCACATTCTAGACTCTGCTGTTGTTTTGGGGAATCTATTTCCCAAAATAATTGAAGCTGTAGCAGCAACACTCAGCTGCAGTTGACATATTTTACATTATCATCCATGTTTTTGACCTTATTGTAAAAAAAAAAAAATCATACAACTAACAGACAGTATATATAGGTACATCTTAGGGCTGGGCGATATGACCTAAATATATCACGGTATATTAAGCAGTTCACCTCAGTTATGGTAAGTGGACAATAACAATAAAGACCCACAATACACCAAACAGGGTTGTACTCTTTAGATGAGTCGCTGAAGGAGACTAAACACTAACTAAATATAGCAACAGTCTGATCGCTTCCATGCCATGCCATGCCATGCCATAATGATACTGTAAATCATGCAAAAATAATCAAAATCAAGTACTGAGTGCAAACATGCTTTTCAGAAAAAATGAAACTTGTATTTAGGATATTATTTTATTTAAAGGAAACGTATGTAGGATTGTGGCCAAAAGCGATACTGCAATCACATTCAAAATACTGTAGAACTGTGTATCCCTTCCTGACTCGAGGTTGCCAGCTGCTGTAGGATCCAGCAGGAACGGCTGACCCTAACTAAGGCCCTGTCCACACTACTGCGAGACCTATTGCTACGTTTTCACCTCCCATCCAAACGGAGACCCAAAACGGAGAAGTTTAGAAACGCTGCCGACCACGTTTTTTGTTTTGAAACTCCGGAGGGCGTTTTAGTGTGGACGTCTGAAAACGGAGGACTTTAGAAACGATGACTCAGCAGATCACACTCGGCTCTATGATTGGGTGTCATCGGTCATGGCGTAATCTTCCCTGATTCGTCAGCCACCTTTCACATGACCCGACCCCGAAAGATAACATACAAAAACAGCCTGGAGTACATCACGTTCGAAAATGCAACATAGATTACAAGCATTACTGGCTTTGATGTCTTTGCTAGCAGCTGTTGTGCAAGTAAATTCTGCCTTTTTCAATGCTATAAATGCCTACATGCGCCAGAGGCAAGCTATTATTCGATCGATCTTTGACAATTCTTTATCAATGAAGTTGTGGTTCCTGAGGAATGGTCCCAAAAGTTTCGAATGTCCAGACTGGCACTTCCTCAACAAAAGACTACGTCCGCATTTGGATGGAGCAACAACAAAAATGAGGGCCCCAGTGGTTGTACTAACAAAGGTGGTGTGCACGTTATATTACCTGAGTGACGAGGGGAGACTTCGGAAAACAGCAAATGCGCTTGGACTATCCCGACAGGTTGTTTCAATAATCATCCGACAAGTCTGTAAGGCCATTGTCATTTTCATTGAATAATACCCTCCTGCCCAACAGAGTTAGTGGAAGGTGAAGATGCTGTCCCTGTGTTTCTTCTGGGGGATTCAGCTTATCCCCTTATGCCGTACCTCATGAAGGAGTACCCCAACGGCGGAGTCACTCCACAGGAGCAGTACTACGGCCTATCTCTTTGCAAGGCGCGCATGGTGATTGAATGTTAATTTGGACGTTTGAAGGCACGGTTTGCTGCTTTGAGAAGGCCGATGGACATAAACATGATTGACATTCCTCTTGTGATATATGCTTGCTTTGTTCTGCACAATTATTGTGAAATACACAATGAACCTGTAAACGAGCAATGCATAAATGCTGCTCAACAGTACGACAGGGATTTCCAGCCACATGTGATAGATTGTAATGCAAGAGCAGATAACAATGAACATGAAGGGAAACGAGTGAGACGTATGTTGACATTTCTTGACCCTTAACTAAAAGGTTTATTTTTAATGTTTAAAAAAACAGTTTTCCCAGTACATTGCAAGTATTCGTTTGTCATTTGCTCTGATTGTCATGTGTTTTTAAATGTGTATATGGTTATCAGTAATTCTAACCTACAAACAGATGTGTCTCATTAAAAAGTACCTTTTTTTTCTCTGAAATTGAGTATGTGAGTTTGTACACTGATGGAATAGATGCTTTCATCCTCTCTCTCTGGTGTGTATACATGTACAGTACAGGTCAAGTTTGTAAAGATTACTCAAGCCTGCATTTAATTGATCACAAATACAGAAAAAAGTTAGTGATATATTTCTATTTACAATAAATGGCTTTCAATTTACTAACCTTTAAATTATCCTTTTTTGAGATGTGAAGCTGAATTTTCAGGATCATCGCTCCAGTCTATCACATGATCCTTAAGAAGTCATAATAATTGAACTTGTTATTCATCATATAAATTAGGCAGCAGAACTGCTTCCAACACTCATAATACATTGCAATATTAGAATCATCTCGAAAAGATCATGTGATAAGACTGGATGCCAAATATTAGGGTAATAAATAGTGGTTTAACCTAGAAAGAATCACACACAGGGGTCGGAGAGAAATTGAAGTTAAATGAACTCTGCAGTGGGAGATAAAACAAGTAAAGTTCTGCAGAGGGAGACCAGGAACATACTCTGGTTGACCGTTTGTCTGTTCTCCTCTCAGCTTCTCAGACAGCCTACCAGCCCTGTGTCCTGATCACACAGCTCTGTCACCTGGTCTCAAAGGGTCCTCCCACTCCAGTCTCTCTTTATGTGGTCAAACTTCATTAGCAACTTAAAAGAACAGGGTGTATACAAAGGAACATATGGTTGAAACCAAATGACATTTAAAAAGTACATTTAAACTATGTGATAAAGAAATATACCCTAAGAAAATAATAATACAACATTATTATTTTTCCCTAACACCACATGTGACGCTGAAGATTGGAGTAATGGTGCTGAAAATTCCGCTTTATTTTTTAATTCAGCTTCTCTGTAGATATATATACATTGTCTGCACAAAGTCGTCATCTGTTGCCTGTAGTCTTTTAAGGAGCTGTCTTTTTATGTCCAGATCTTCCTGTGCAACGGAATCTGCGGAGAGTTTTCTTATCAGTCGTTCTCTCCTGTGGCCACAGAGGGTAGCGGTGAGTCTCTCGCGTCGATTCTCCGTCACGTTGGGAGACACAGCACCATATTGAAACTGGTCCGCAGATGATCCAACACCAGTTGGGCTGCAGAACTCCTCTGAGACCTCCACCGCCACGTCGCCGGTCTCCATACCCCCATTAATCGCATGTGTTGCAGGAGAGCCTCCCCAAATCGAATCGCAGAGCTCAAAATACAGCAATACTACCCGCCCATGGCCAGTTCGACGACTGGCATCGACAGCTCACCTGTAGCTGATTCGTACTGCCTTGAGTTTTGTACTCAATTTCCCTGCGAACACAAAACAGTTTAAGCTTCATGTTTTTGGATACCTAGCGTTAGCTCCCCCACCCCAATCTAGCATTATGCGTTATAGTTAAAGTTTTGCCTACCAAACATACCTTTAGTGATGTCGTCCATACTGTAGGGGTACACCTTTCCCATTGTTTTGGCTTCCTCTGGCGATGGATAATGCTTCCGGAACCTTTCCAAAATGTCCCTGCATTTTGTTTGCGACGACTCTCAGTCTGTGTTTTCTGCCGCCATTGCTGTTTTATACTCTCGTGTAGCTGTTAATAAAAGTTCCACCTCATCATTGGTCCATGAAAAAAAATCTCTGCTCTTCGACCTGTTTAGCAGGTACGTTAGCTTGGCTACTTCCATCAAATCTGGGGAATGGTCAATCTGTTTCCTGTTTATACCGGCGCGCGCATGCCCAGTGTTGGAGATTGGTCATGTGACCCGCGTTTCCACTCGTTTTAATGTGGACGGAGATCAATTCTAATACGCAGGGAAAACGCTAGTGTGGACGGAGATAGTTTTCGTTTTAACTCTCCGTTTCTAAACGACAATGCAGTAGTGTGGACGGGGCCTAAATAACATTAGCAATGGTCATACAGGTTAATTTGCAGCATGTGTAGTCCACAATGTACGCGAAGAACGAATGAGGAATAATTTGAACCGAGGTATAAGCTACTCAATATATCTCCATTACGTTTCACATTGCCAGAATCGACGTGCTGTTGTTCTCCTCGACAGTTCAGCATAATGACAAAGAAACGGGCCCTGATGCTAATGTTAGCAATGAGGACTCGTCGTTTTTATCTCCCAAACAATTCCTTCCATTTTCAATTTGATGACCAATCTCCTCCATATGCGCAAACGTAACGTTACTTTCCACGAACATGCAAAACTTTGTTCGACTGTCGTGAATATTTGAAATGTCAATTTACATTAAGTACAAGTAAGTTAGCCAAACATAGGTGAATCTTATCTTTTCAACTTACAAGAAAATTGGCGACGTTGACGTCTGTATTCAAATTCTTCTCCATTTTCAGCCATCTCCATCTTTCAAAGGCATCTCCTATACAAATCCTTGTTTTATTTCGGACTTTGTCACAACGTATTTCTGACTGATAACGAGGTCTTTTAGGTTTCATAACGTTATACATGTTTCGTCCGTAACGTTCGGAGCTTCAGCTGTGGTAAACAGAGCAGAGCTGGCAACCCAGATGAGGAAACTCTACTGACTTCGTGATTTGTAGATAGCTTGAGGGTGGAGCCTCAGACCAAAAAAGAACACGACAACAGTAACATCACTTGAGGGCTGCAACTTTCACTTTTACATAACAATATCCTGGCCGGACCACTATTGACAGTGATATAAGTATTTCAAAGAACATGATTTCTTAATGTCTAGTGAAATATCGGGGCCATTTTATTATTAATTAAAATAAATTTCTTACATAAGTTTCCTTTAAAATTAATCTTGTGTATTATTCCAGTTTTCTTAATTGAATTTCTGGATTTCATTATCTGTTAAATATTCAGAAAAAATATAACGAAACAAAGACTGAAATAAGTGACAAAAAATACTGAACTTCATGATGTAAAATGTTTTGAAATGTACATGTAATAGAGATTAACAGCTGATAAAACTCCAGGGGAAACATTCTTGTTTGAATAATTGAGATATGCCTTAAATGCATATTTGCAGTAAATACGGAAGGTAAAGACTACCTAAGGTCGAGGGAAATGAATGAAAGACTGTTTAAAATGTATGGAGGCTATCTGTTAGTTATACTGTATGGAGGAAGAGCCAGTAGACTAGACAGGTCTAGTATCATCTTTGTGTATGATGATCAGATTTTACAGTGAAGTGACACTGTCAACACTCATCATATTACTTGACATGTTGAATTTCAAAGCCCTTGTAGAGCAGATGTAATGAATCCAAAGTTAGAGATGAGTGCTGTAGAACAGCCCCTGTTCTCCCACGCTTCTGTCATAGCGCCCTTCCTAATCACGCTTCAACCCAACAGACCTGCCATACCTATTGTGCACCTCTCCGGGCTGCCAGCTCTCATGGCTCCCACCTTTTCTTATTCATTCTTTGATGTATTCTCCAGAAATCGGTACACCTTGAGTGCAGTCCTGCAGTGTGACAGAGTCATCCTCCTTTTTCTTTCCTGTCTCCTGTGTGATTAATTCACAAGTCCAAAACAGTAACTTCCTCTGACATTAATTTCCTATGTAACATGACATCTCTGTAGCTGGCAGGACAGGCAGGCCCAAGGATGCCTGAATGCTGAATCCTTTCCTGTAATAAATCATTAGCCATTAGGGACCTATGTGCCCTAAATGACTTAAACAAATGAACATGTCTGCTTTAATAAGACCTTCCATTACCCAGGTGTGTTTTAAAGGTAAAGAGATGGAAAAAGTAATATAACAGAAGTAACCTCTCCTGAAAAGATAAAAGTTCTAACAAATAACTCAACTTTAATGAACCTCTTAGAAATGTTAAATTCCAGTGATATTACAATGTAGTAATTTTAAGATTAAAAACCAAAATTTTCCACTTAATGAAAAATAATCTGAAAACAGCTGTCCTAAAGTGCTGGGGTCTCATTTATAAAGCTTGCTTACGCACGAAACGGGGTCTGAAAACTAGGCAAGCAACTTTATACGCAAAAAATTAGATTTATAGAAAAAACATGGCGGAAAAATGTGCGCAACTTTAAGCACACTAAGGAGCTTGCTTACGCACTTTTTGGACACGGAGGACACTGACAGCGCTGCAGGACGGATACCGAAATTGTGAATTTAAGCCACATTTTCAGACTTGTAGAGCATTGCAGACACAGACGAACAGAACCAACACACAAACTTCACCCCTGTCTCGTTTATAGGAACTGAGAATAAAGATGAGTATTTGATTACAGTTTTTCTCAATTGTTTACACACAAATTCTGGTACTAGAGACACAATGACCATAACACGTAACTCATTCACCAACCCCCTGAACTAATTCTGCAAAACTACAAGCAAAGTTCCTGCTTTACACTCAAATTGCAGTTCTAAAACACACCTTTTTCAAAACACTACACACAATTCTCTGCTTTTGGCACAATTTTCATTCAGAAAATATCTTGTTTTCACAAGGAACACACTGCCATTCAAATACGCACACTGACTCATCACAAGGGCAAACACCCGTCACACAGTTTTACAATTAGCAATCAGAGCTCTAGCATAAAAGGGCAACAGGTGAGCACTTCTGTTTTGGAGCAACAGATGCCAACACTGGAAACAGAGGCAGAGCCAGAGGAGTGAAAGTAAGAGGAGGAGGACGACGGGGAGGACAAGGACAACGAAGGCCAAAGACCGTAATCTCTGATGAGATCCGAGCCACTTTGGTTGATCATATGGTCAACCATGGTCTAACCATGAGGGTGGCTGGGCAAAGAGTACAGCCAAATTTGAGCAGGTACACTGTAGCATCCATCATCCGGACTTTCCGAAATTAGAATAGGTAAGGAATCTACTCCCACTAGAAAATTGCAGTACTGCATATCAATACAATACTCAATGAGTACAGTAGTGCAGTATTGCTTGTATACTGTTCTGTAGGACTGTAAAAATGCTGTAAAGTATGTTTCAAGTATTTAGGAAATGTATACCTACTGTATATATTTACAGTATTTTACTGTTTGTTTGGCAAAACTGAAAGATTACCAACACAAGGTGGTCGGAAACGTGTTATGTCTCCTGAACAGGAAACTGAAATGGTCCTGTAAAACAACGCCATAACATTACGGCAAATACAAAGAAAAATAATAAAAACAATGACATGTGTTTTACATTGAGCACATCAGTGTTCAGCTGGTTCTTATAAATGTCTATTCATATGATGGTTTGTGTGTGTCATTTGACAACAAAATCCCATTTTTAGAAGAAATAACATTGTTTTGAATGTAACGTTTCATTTTGCAGGAGAATTGAGGGGTTTTGCCCATTGTGTGTGTTTTTTTGGATTTGTGTGTAGAGTTCTGAGAATATGAGGCATGCTTTCAGAAAATGAGTGTAAACAATTGATAAAAACTGTAAAAATATGTCGCATTTAAGAATTATGTTCATATGTGTGAATGCCTCGGCGTATTTCAAACTGGATCAGAAAATAACTTGTATCACTCCATTGACTCTCATTAATTTTTTTTTGGCAGTCGGGGACCCATGGACCGGAAGTAGAAGGGCATGACTTAGGCTCCCTATTGACCGTTTATGGCAGAAAGTGGGTGTGTAGGAGGCGGGATATGATCCAGAAACAGCTGAGCACATTTCTACAAAGAGTCTGATTTATGAAGAGGAAATTGCGGGCAGCTGTGCGTACTTCAAGTTTGACAGATCAGAAGCGTAATAGGCGCAAGTAAAAAAAAAGTTGCTCATCTTAAGTACGGTTTTAGTAAGGATTATGCGCAAAGTTTTTTAATTGAGACCCCAGGACAGTTAGCCCTGTTGCCTTGAGGTAAGAAGACCCTGCATTCAAATTATTTATTTATTTTTTTCTGCATGGAGATTGCATGTTTTCCCTGTCCATGTGTGGTTTCTCAATAGGTACTCCAGCTTCCTCAAGTGGTACTGCAAGTTTTAAAAAAAACTATATATTCCCTCTCAATTTTAATGATACCTGAAATGTTCAGAGACTTATGAAGACATTCCAGTACACAATTTTTTTATTTTATTTTTGTTATTGTTTTTTTTTCTGTTATAGCAGCTTACTGCTTGTTTTTGCTTAAAAAACTCAGAAATGATGTCTGAAATTGCTTTGCTGATTCCCGGATTCCTGATGAGTGACTGAAGTGTCAGATTGAACATCAGATTTACCTTTCAACATCTGTTTTGTGTTATGCAATTATTTTGTGTTTGAAATACTAAATTGTATTTTAGATAAAATACAGTTTACATAAAATATATATATATTTTTTTCTTTCTTCATTCTTATTTCAAGAAAATTGAGATTTAGGTCAGTGAATTGCAAGTTAATAGATTTTCTCTCCCCTTATTTCAACATGCCAGGGAGTACCTGTCTTTTCCCACTGGTGAGTGGGAGGTTTACATATCACAGACAATTTAAATGGTTCTAGGACCAGGTTTTGCACCTGCCAGTGTACTTTTAAGCACTAATTTATGTATTCATTACTGGACATGGTGACCATCTGGAGTGTATGCAATATCCTTCCGGATTTATTTCTTAAGAAACATAACCATTGAGACAAAGGAAATGGGGTGGCGTTTGGAAGAAAAAAAAGTAAATCTGTAATAACATCCAGCTAGAAGATCGCTTCACCTAATTAAACTTTAGTATCTTTTCAACGTTAAGTGCAATCCAATGTTAATTAACTTACTAATGGAACCTTAGGGGCTTGACTCACTGAGTCAAGATGCAGTTAAGATGAAAACCAAAACACTGGATCATGTGTAAAACTCTTTTAAAGTAGTGAAAGGATAATAGCTCACCACGGGGGTCTAGCAAAGGCAAAAGTTTAGCTTACCCTGATACTGCACTATGCTTAACTTATACAGATTCATGAAAAAGCTTTTGGAAATTTGACTGCATGGCTTGTATTTGTTTTTACAGGAATTTTAATAATTTGCAAAGCAGTTTTTATTTATGAGTTGCTTCAATTAGTAGGATTCAAATGTACACTATATTCTGATTTTGTAATAAAATATAGAGGAAAATGTGGCTTTTCAAAATAAATTAAATAATTGAGAGCTCCTCAAAATCCCATCATAAAACAAACATTTGCATAAATGACTTCATGACCATAATTCAGGCAAAAAAAAAACCTTATAGAAATTGAGAGAAAAAAATGTAAACATATTTTAGGGTTTTTCC
The DNA here is from genome assembly GCA_028564705.1 of Apricaphanius iberus. Taxonomy (NCBI): domain Eukaryota; kingdom Metazoa; phylum Chordata; class Actinopteri; order Cyprinodontiformes; family Aphaniidae; genus Apricaphanius; species Apricaphanius iberus. Next base: position 81,222 of record JAPXFQ010000168.1, on the reverse strand, counting down.
TAAGTCAAAAAAGGTCAGTGGTGATACCCACTGTATGACTTAAAGGCACACATGATTTTCTTTGGCTCACATGAATTCCTATTAGTAGTCTATACTGTGATTTTGAAATCCTAATTATTCAACAAAGGACACATTGTTCAATAAAATGTATTTACAACAAAGAGCCATTGTGGTTCAAAACCATTGGCTCTCTGTTTTTTTTAGATCTGGGGAATTCTGTTCGATGAAAGCCGGGTTATTAAAAAAACAACGATTTTCGTCTGCTCCTTGAAAAAACAAAATCCAGGCTTAATTGTATAAATGCATTTTTCAGCACATTCATAGGGGTGACACACCTGTAGGGGGCAGTAGTTCTCCCAAATCCTATCTGCTCAGAGTACCTTAATAGCCTCTATCTTCAGGACGCAGCAGTCATACAGCTTATAAAAGCAAACAACCAAAACGCGCTTTAACAATTGATGATACCAACTCAGCCCTGAAGACATAAATGTTGTTTTTGAGTTTAAAAACAGGTCGCACAAGTGATGTTGTAGCATTTTTTTATTACTTATAGTGACGTAACCACTATTAAAACTCAGTTTTCAACCGTCCACACACTGATACTAAAAACGGAGAAAAAGCAAATCTCCACTTTGGCCTTAGTTTTTAAAAAGATTTGTTTTTGGTGCCGAAAAACTCCAGTTACATGTGGATGATAGGCCAAACAGTAGAAAAATAGATATTTTGTGAGATACCCTGCTATGTGTGGACAGGGCATTAATCAGTTTTACCAACTGTCTCCAACAGAAAGTAGCTGACTGTCACCTATAAAGTTACTAGAAGTCGCAAGATGATGTCACATGATAATTAGCATACTGATGACATCATCGGATATGTGGCAGTCTTCTTTTTCTCCTCAAACATTCAATACAAATAAAGCCAGTTTGCAATAAAAACATTAACCAGAAACTGGCAGCCTCATAAGGCCAAGAAAATATGGCAGAAAATACGGGATAAAAGAACTGGTCGGTGGCTTTATAACATTTAAAAAGGAAAGGCAAGGCAAGGCAATTTTATTTGCATAGGACATTTTCAGCACAGGGCAATTCGATGTGCTTTACATGATTAAGACTGCTCCACAGCATAAATCAGTTTGATGATTAGAATACAAATGAGCAGTTACAATGAGAAAATGATCAAGAAAATACAACAATGTACTGTAGGGACAAGTGAGGAAAAAACTGTTTTTGTTCATTAACTGCTCTTGCTGAAGAAAGCTCACAGTTTTTAACACAAGAAAGCAATTACAGTAATTAAGACAATAATTTGTGTGACAATTAAAAACAAGCAAGTAAAAACAGTTACTAATAAGCAAGTCTAAATAGGTAAGTTTGAGGAAAACAGAACAAACAGAACAAAACAGAAAGGAAGACATGACTATATTTAGATTATTACTTTTTTCATATGAGTATTAATTTGCTTAAACAAGGTAAACATGCTACAGGGAAATGTAAATTTATCTATAGACCATAGAACATGTTATATTTTCACTAAAGCATACAGTTGAGAGAACGTAACTGGTATAAAATTTACAACTGGACATTCTTTTGAACAAAATTTTTAGCTCTTTAAAAAAATTATTAAGAAGATTTATTTATAAAGAAGACTAAATTCATGAAGTCAATTTAGTTATTTGTTTTTAAATACTTTAAAAAAATTAAAAAAATAAGTAGGGCAAATTTGCTATTCATCAAATATGCTTGCCAACTACCATTACACATAAGTTTATGGCTAATGTTCAGTGTTTTTTGTTATGTGTTAAAAGCCCTACATTTTTTAAATCACTACACATTCCCAGCGTTACTTGAATGCAACACAGGTGTACCGCAGATCGGTGCAGATGCGGCAAAGAGAACAATGCTTGTGTGTGGCATGTAAAACAGTTAATTTTTCTTCAGTTAATTTTAAGGATAAAACAAATTTGCACTGAAAGTATTTATTTATGTACATCCTCATCCTGAGCCGGTGCCGTTAATAAATTAGACATTGGCGGCCGCCACTGAGATCTCTATGTAGGAGAAACCCTGATATTTACATAGTGAATAGACTTACTTAAATTGATTATCTTTACTTAATGCCATAGACAGTTATTTCTGCTATTTTTAGCTGCTTTAAAATTGTTGTTATTATACCCAAATCAAGAGATGGACTCTGCCATATTTGCCCTTTGTCACCGATTCTGTTAATGAACTTTTATGGACAGGATTTCAAGGCGCAGCCAAAGTGTTGAGGGGATCCGTTTGAGTGGCCCCAGGATCGGGTTTCTGCTTTTCGCAGATGATGTGGTTGGCTTTATTGGAACGTGGTCTACAGCTTTTGCTGGAGCAGTTTGCAGCAGAGTGTGAAGCTGCTGGGATGATAATCAGCACCTCCAAATCCATGATCCTGGTCTTAAGACGGAAAGGGTAGAGTGCCTTCTCCAGGCTGGGGATGAGTTTGTTTGTTGGTTTTTTGTTTGTTTATTAAGATCCCCACTAGCTACTGTTAAAACAGTAGCTAGTCTTCATGGGGTCTGATCATCAATAATAATAATTTCACATGATGCGTCAACTCTTAGCCAACACATATAGAAAAAAACAACATATAAAATAAAGAATTATTGTTATACTAAACAAAACCAAGCTTGTAACAAGACATATGATAATCAAATGCCAAATCAAATGTTAAATCAAATATGACACCTATAAACACATTCAATTAAATATACAATAAAACACTAATACATTGATACATAAGACCATCATCAGCATTACTTATATATGCAGAATCCACACTTAAACAAAACATAGGATTACAAATAATATGTAAATGCCACCATATGTTGTTATTCTTACTAAACAAAAACAAATATCTAAATATAAATGTGATGTAGACGATCAAACATAATGTATAGAATAGGATATAAACGATAACATACATCACTACTACGTCCCTTCACCTTCCCTCTGATGAAACAAAAACATACCAAATAATCCTTTTACAAAAATCTTGCTAATATTTCTGTAAAACCAAAAATTGAGGTAGACCATTCCAGGCCACCATAGCCCTGTATAGCACTGTCTTTTGTTTGAAGAGTGTTCTACATTCAGGCAACATAAATCGACCCTCAGCGCTTTGCCTTTTCCTCAAGTGGAGGAGATCAAGTTATCTGGAGGTCTTGTTCGCGAATGAGGGAAAAAATGAGTAGGAGTGGGATTGGCACTGCATCTGCAGTTATGCGGGAGCTCTTAAGATCTGTCATGTGAAGCGAAAGCTAAGTCCAAAAGGCAAGGCTCTCGATTTACCGGTCGATCTATGTTCCTACCCTCATCTATGGTCATGAACTCAGGGTGGTAACCGAAAGAACGAGATCACGGATACAAGCAGCTGAAATAAGTTTCCTCTGTAGAGATAGGGTGAGAAGCTCATTCATCCAGAGGGGGGTCAGAGTAGAGTAACTGCTCCTTAGGGTTGCCAAACGTCCATTAAAATATGGAATCGTCCCTTATTTGACAATTAAATGTGCAGTCCCGTTATGACCTAATAAAGGACACCATTTGTTCCGTATTTTCATAAATGTCCAATATGTCAGTCGGACATAGGCTTCAAAAGCCTAATTCTAACATAGCCTATATTAAAATAAAATAAAAATCACCCATTTACAGTCAGGAAAACTGTTCTAGCGGCATGATCTAAAGGGACCGCAAATTGTTTATATTTGCGACTCATGAGGGTTGCGGGCTTAGGATTGATAATGTAGACACACACAACACACTGGCACTTCCCACACAGCGCCTTTAAAAATGTCCCAAAAATGCTTACACAGATATAGATGAGTGGGAAGAAAGCCATCATTGGCTGGATAGGGTTAGCAAAGATGAACACAAGGCAAATTGTGTTCGGTGAGTGTTCATAGTAGAAAACACACACGTCTGTGAGGCTTATGCGGCATGTAGGCTAGAATATTCATGATAGATTACATTTACTGTGCATTTTCAAGATGTCTCGTGCATGTCCAATTTTTGCTGGGTTAGATGTGGAGGCTTTTGGGTTAGTTTTTTTAGTTTTTTTTTAAAGCCAGTAGGCTTAGTCATAGTTATGCAATCACTATAAATTACAACTTAAAAAACAAATCATACTAACTGATTAATTGTTATGCTATTAAACAGATTAAAATGAAACGTAAAAAATGTTTTAATAGGTTTCTAGCTTTTGAAATTTTATATTTTTGCGATATAGCCAAAAAAGTTTAGGTGAACATTGTATTACATTTATTAATGTGTTTTGATTGTTGTTCAGACAAACCATGCAAGTTAATTTAATTAACTATTTGTAATCCCACACCAACATTTTTATTTAAATGAGCAGATAAACAAGTTTTAAGGTGTTTGGTGTCCATCTGTTCATCAACATCCCTAGAGTCACTTTAGAAAGAAAATATTGAAAATACATTGCTGGAACCACAACAAACGACCTCATGTTGTTCCTAGTATTGTCATGTGTTAGATCATACTGCATCTTGTATCCAGTTATATGTACTTTTTTTCTTTTTTATGTGGATGCATTTCAATGCAGTTTTATGTAGCCTAATTTAGAGCACTTAATGCATTAATCTGTTTATTGTGAATAAAGCATTAACATATAATCATTCTGGATCACCCCCTCACTAAAAGCACAACACCACCCCATGAGTCTGATGGCTTGGCCCGTGTTGACTAACACCTTGTAGCCTAAGTGTCCCTTATTTTAATTTATGAAAGCTGGCAATACGACTGCTCCTTCACATCGAGAGAAACCAGTTGAGGTGGCTCGGGCATCTGGTTAGGATACCTCCTATGGAACGCCAAAGTGTTCATAATTAAATAAATACATACAACATTATTAAATAAATATCAGCATGAATAAATATTAAATAAAAATATACTGTGACAATGAAATGATTAAAAACTGAAGTCATTTCAAATGCAACGCCCACTTCTTTTCAATTTTTTCCAATTTTTTCTTTTTTTAGACTATACATTTGTATAATATATATATATATATATATATATATATATATATAATATATAATATATATATATATATATATATATACACATCATTAAATATTTATTTCACTGCAATTTACTTCATAATAATATGAATTATTTCAAGACATTTTTTCTTAATTACATCAGTTTCTGGCATTTCTCAAGTAAGTTTGGTTAGCCTCTGAAGCTAAGTGGCTCAAAGTAGCAGGGCGGTGTCGTCACGTCAGTATTATGTATTCTTCTGATAGAAAGAATGAATGAAGCCTCCAGCCTAGAGATGGAGAGACAGAGCAAACTCAGACGAAACATGACTACCAAGCCACCAAGGATTAATGAGGTTCACACAGCAACCCTCCCTGACTCCACACATTCGCCTTCTGATTGTGGAGTTGGGGTGGCAAATGAAAGACAAATAAAAGCCAACGAAGCTGTCCCAACCAAAAAAGACAGGAACAAAACAACAGAACACAGCTAGACACTGAGACCGCCAAGCTGATCGAAAGCCTTAGAGCTGATGTCCTAGAAGTAAAAAAAATGTTTACTGAAACGATGGAGGCAACAAAATTAAAGCCAAACATGGAGATGCGTCCAACACTATCTTCAAGATTTCCCAGAGGGTGCCAGTTCTGCAGAGAAGCTCAGGTTGGTGACACATGCAGACAGTGTTACCGCTGTGGCCAGGAAGGCCATCTGTCTCGCAGCTGCAGACAAAGTAGACTCACACAGGGAAACGAGAGGAGGCAGCTGAGTCGGGACCCACAGTAGCCTGTTTATGTCCTCGGTCCCACTTCAATCGTGATTCCTGGGAAAAAGTGTTGCCCCAATCTGAAAAGATGGCGTTCCAAAAACCATTTCACTCTGACACCATAAAACCTGACAACCATGAGCAAAACAAGGATAAACCTAACACCTTTTTTAGCACCATTTTCTCAGTGTCAACAAACATGGCCAGGTCAATGTTAAAGATTTTACACACATCAAATCACAGTGGAAGTTTGTTGGACAGAACCTATTGTTTGTTCCAGAGGTACTGCTACGGTTGCCTGAGGGTGTAATCATCCAGGATGGGCTAGTCACCTGTAGTAAGAGGAAGTCAGCATACATTACCATCTCCATGGCAAACACCCCCAAGCAGGACATTACCATAGTGCCTTGTAGCGTTCTGGGGTATCTAGAGGAGATAAAAGCGGCGTATTCCCTCATGACAGATTCCACTGAAAAACCCATACACGCTGAGGGCCAGGATCAATGCCAATCATGCATGAGAGTGAATGAAATGACCACAAGCCCACTGCAACATCACAAGCCATGTCAATGGGATCCCCCAGTGAACATAGACCACCTCAGTGGTGACCAGCAACATGTTGTGAGAGAATTGTTAAGAGAGGAATGTCAAGCGTTCTCATTTGATGACAAGGATGTTGGATGCATACCAAGCTTAAACATGCACACCACCCTTCATGATACAACACCTGTGCGGAAGACATACATATCAGTACCAAAACCTCTTCATCAGGAAGTGAAGGACTATCTTCAAGATCTTCTAAATCGTGGGTGGATCTCAGAATCCAGGTCATCTTACTCATCTCCAATTGTATGTGTTCGTAAGAAATCTGGTGAGCTGAGACTGTGTTGTGATTATAGTGAGCTGAACCGGAAATCCGTACCAGACAGGCACCCAATCCCTAGGATCCAGGACATGTTAGACTCCTTGCATGGCAGCTCCTGGTTTTCAGTGCTGGACCAAGGTAAAGCATATCACCAAGGTTTTCTGGACCCTGAAAGCCGGCCTCTCACAGCCTCCATAACCCCTTGGGATTTGTATCAATGGAACTGCATACCCTTTGGTTTGAGTTCGGCACCTGCTGAGTTCCAGAGGAGTATGGAGGACTGTCTCAGGGGCCTTCGTGATGTTATCTGCCAGCCATACTTGGATGACAACCTTGTACACTCTGCATCATTTGACAGTCATATGGACCACCTCCGTGCTGTCCTGCAGCGCTACCAAAAACATGGAGTGAAACTCAGCCCTCACAAATGTGATGTTTTCAAGAGGAAAATCAGGTTTCTGGGTCAGATGGTCACGGAGGAGAGATATACCATGGACCCAGCTGAAATTGCTCCTGTACAAGCTCTGAAAAACAAACCACCAAAAACAATTGGGGAACTGAGCAGAGTTTTGGGATTCCTCTCATATTACAGGGCCTACATTCCCAACTTTTCCCGCCTGGCAAAGCCTCTATATCAGCTGCTGACCCTGCCAACAGAAAAATCACCACAGTCTGTTTCAAAATCGAAGGTGAAGAAATTGAGTGGAAAACCCAGGGGAAGACCACCTCCCAACACACCCATCATTTGGATGGAGAGTCATCAGGATGCCTTAAACGAGCTGACAGACTGCCTTTCAGAGCCACCTGTTTTAGGTTTTCCGGATTTTGCAGAACCATTCATTCTCCACTGTGATGCTTCACAAGAGGGTTTGGGAGCTGTGTTATACCAGACACAAGCAGGAAAAATGAGGGTAATTGCATATGGCTCACGAACATTAACACCTCCTGAAAAAAATTATCATATGCACTCTGGCAAACTTGAGTTTCTTGCCCTAAAGTGGTCAATATGCGAGCGATTCCGGGATTACCTGTATTATGCCCCACATTTTGTTGTCTATACAGATAATAAGGACACCACCTTACTTTCCGACGGAAAGTGTCTATCACAAAAATAAATCAGACAGAGCCAGGAGAGGGATGCTGTAATTGGCCGTCTCCTCCAATACAAAGCAAGGGACTACTTACCAAGAGGTTCCGCTTTGAAGACCGAGCCAGCGGCCTTCAAAATACTACTGAGACAATGGAATAGACTGTCTGTAAATGATGATGGGGTCCTCTACAGAAGAGCGAATGGTAGAGAACAACTTGTCCTTCCCAAAGAACATCATAACACAGTATTCACAGAACTGCACAAAAATATGGGACATTTAGGAGCTGAACGAACTTTGGTGCTAATTAGAGACCGGTTTTATTGGCCCCACATGCAAACTGATGTAGAACCCTTTGTGATGCATGTGTGTGAGTGCCTGAAGAGGAAAAAGCCAAACCGACCTATCAGAGCTCCACTGACCACCATAACTACTACTTACCCCTTTGAGTTGGTATCCATAGACTTTCTGCATCTTGAAACCTGCAAGCATGGTTATGAATATATCTTAGTCGTGATGGACCACTTCACACGCTTTGCACAGGCGTATGCAACCAGAAACAAGTCAGCAAAAATTGTGGTGGACAAGGTCTTCAATCAGTTTGCTTTAAACTTTGGATTCCCCACCAGGATCCACCATGACATGGGCAAAGAGTTTGAGAATCAGATGTTTTCTCAGTCACAAAACATCTGTGGTCTGCAAGGTTCACATACGACCCCATACCATCCTCAGGGCAACGGACAAGTGGAGCGTTTCAACAGAACACTGCTGTCTATGTTGAGAACACTGACTCACGCTGAAAAAACAGACTGGAAGGAGTCACTAGCTAAAGTGGTCCATGCTTATAACTGCACACGAAGCGAGGCCACAGGGTTTTCTCCTTATTATCTACTGTTTGGACGTACTCCTGGACTCCCTGTTGACATCTTATTTGACTTGCCTTCAGAGAAACAGCAGATACAATATCCCGAATATGTGAAAAAATGGCAGTCGCAGATGAAAGAGGCTTATGAGATTGCAACAGAAACCGCTCATAAGGAGGCGGCCAGAGGAAAAAAGTATTATGACTTGAAGAACTGTGCTGCACAACTTTATCCTGGAAACAGAATCCTCCTCCGCAATCTTACAGAGAGAGGTGGTCCTGGGAAGATCCGTTCACGCTGGGAGGATGCTGTGTACGTTATTGTGAGCCAAAAGAACCCAGACATTCCTGTGTATGAGATTAAACGGGAAAAAGGGGGCAAAAGCCGCACTGTTCACCGGAATTTGTTGCTTCAGTGTGAGAGCCTGCCAGTGGAAGAGATGGAGCCAAAAGGAAAAACGAAAAACCAAAACGGAAGACTATTATGACTCCAACTGATACTCAGCCTCTGGACTCTGATGTGGAGAGTGAAGATGATGTTGAGGATGGATATGTGTGGAGGTTTTCTCACAGGTATCATCATGGAAGTGATATCAGAACTCAAGTCCAGGAACCTGAGATCTGTAATAATGAGGAGGAGGAAGCTGAAGCAACCGATAATGAGTCTGCAATCCAAGATGGAGGACAGAATGTAGAGCAAGAACTGTGGACGGCACAGGACCATCAGAATGTACACCCAGATCAACACGAGCTCAGTTTGGACGTAAATAGTGACATACATCAGAATACGGGTTCTGTTATTGGACAAGAACCATCTTCACCCTTTGTCCGTGTTCAGAGAGAGCGGCGGCAGCCAAGAATGCTGACGTATGAGCGGCTTGGACAACCAACCTTCAAAGCAGCTGGAATGGAAAGCATGAACACAGAAAGAAGAGCATCTTGTTTCCAGGTGCTATGAAGACCTTGGGTGCAGGATGATGGACATCACCTAAGACACGCATTGCAGCCTAAGAGTGGCTACTGGTGAACTGATAGATTTCAAGGGTTTAAAACACAGTTGGTTGATATGCAAAGTGGAAAAAACAAACTGAAAATAGACTGATGTTTTTAGTACAATGTGGAATGTCATGTAAAAGCTTCAAAGGTAGCAGTTCTGAATATGGGTGGTTATATCCTGCAATGTGAACATTATTGTGCTAACAGATTAGAGTTGAAAGTTCTAATCTAATCTTCTTTTTTATAAATATATTATATAAATCTCAGTTAGTCTTTTAAACCTCACTTATTCTAGACGCAAAGATCGAACAATACTTATTTCCGTCAGTAGGTGGCAGTAATGGTCTAGCTGCGAGGAAGACTGGTTGATGCTTCCAAGGAGTTAATAGTAGAAGAAGCCAGCTAGTAGTGAGGAGCTCAGACAGAGATCGTGTTTTGCAGAATTACTGCTCATCTGATGCTCTGTTTTGTGTTACAGGTGAGGTTAAACACACAGATTGTTTAATATGCTCTATGGTGTTGAATGGGGTTGCGTTTTATCTTTTAAAGTTAGAGCAAAGTCGCCGAATTTCTGGCGTTTCTCAAGTAAGTTTGGTTAGCCTCTGAAGCTAAGTGGCTCAAAGTAGCAGGGCGGTGACGTCACGTCAGTATTACGGCGCCGTGGTGTGTTCTAAATTGTTGATTATTGTATAGTGTTATGTCTGGTGTCGGAAACTATACTCTAAAACTGTGTTTTGCTCATTAGAAAAGTCAATTTATGTTCTAATGTCGGACTTTATATCTGTTTTGCAAACTGCTGATATATTGGTAGCTGAGCTGTAATGAAAAAAATTAGTTTAAAGTAGAAGAAGCCAGCTAGTAGTGAGGAGCTCAGACAGAGATCGTGTTTTGCAGAATTACTGCTCATCTGATGCTCTATTTTGTGTTACAGAAAATAAATACGTATGACACCTGAAATCAAGTTGTCATCATTCCGTGTGTAACACATACAGGGAATAGCACGAGATTCCCTGAACTACAACCTTATCACAGCGAGGCTGCACAACCTCAGACAACAGCAAACAATGCAGCAGGTCCTTTCAAAGCTAAAGACAGTAAAGAGCCAATACCACAAAGTCAAGGACCACAACAAGAAGAGTGGTAACAACAGACGGGATTGGTGCTACCTCAAGTTGTGTGACGCGATACGGGCTGCTCAGAAAACCACAAATCCTTCAGTGGTGTGTGGAAGTCTGGATGCCATTCTTCCAGAGGAGAACACTGAGGCCCTTTCCACACTACTGCATTTTCGTTTAAAAACTAAGACCTTTTGCTACTTTGCATCTCCCATCCACACTAAAACAGCAAAAACGGAGACCCAAAACGGAGAAGTTTAGAAACGCTGCCGACCCCGTTTTTCGTTTTGAAACTCCGGAGGGCGTTTTGGTGTGGACGTCTCAAAACGGAGTACTTTAGAAACATTGACGCAGCAGATCACACTCGGCTCTATGATTGGGTGTCATCGGTCATCGCGTATCCTTCCCTGATTCGTCAGCAACCCATCACATGACCTATCCACGGAAGATAACATACAAAAACAGCCTGGAGTACATTACGTTAGAAAATGCAACATGGATAACAAATTACAAGCGTTACTGGCTTTGATGTCTTTGCTAGCATCTGAGGAATGTTCAATCTGTTTCCTGTTTAAAGCGCCACGCGCATGCCCAGTGTTGGAGAATGGTCACGTGATCCTTGTTTTCAATCATTTTAATGTGGATGGAGCTCAGTTCTAATACGCAGCGAAAACGCTAGTGTGGACGGAGATAGTTTTCGTTTTAACTCTCCGTTTCTAAACGAAAACGCAGTAGTGTGGACGGGGGACTAGCTGCAGCAACATAATGGTCCAAGATGACACCATGGCCTGTAGCGAAAACCAGATGGCTCAAGACATATCGGCACATGACTCCTGTTCCATACCAGGTAAAAATGACGTAGATCATTTAACATCGTATGTAGCTTGACATTTACCTTTGACCTACAGATGCATAGCTGTGCAGATATTATTTTTGTTGCTATTAAATGTTCATTATATACATCATTGATCAGCATAAGGCTTTTGTAGTATCTAAATAAACACTACGATTGAAGAGAATGTGATGAAACAAGCATTGCACTAAAGAACATGAAACAAACTTGCATTAGTATATGTGACTAATGTCTGTTGCTAGGGCCATCATGAAGCACACCAAACTGAAATGGCGAAAGAGAGACACTTCCCGCTCCCACACTGACTGGCTGCAGGTGTTCACGCACATGAACGAGAAATTCCAACAGCGTGAGCAGGAACGGTTGTTGGAGCAGAGACAGTAGCAGAGCAAATTTGATGCGAAACCACCGCATTGAGGGAGTGAGAAGTGACTGCACTCGAATATTTGACAAGCCAGGAAGCAGAACTGGAGGTTGCAGTACTCAAGATGTTCAGATTCTCTTTGGGAGTGAAGAAGATGGATAGGATCAGTACATCAGAGGGACAGCTAATGTTAGATCTTCTTATACTCTGAATGGCTTTAAATGGAGCTCTAGCAGGTAACCCCAGTGTGAACAATGTGAACCCAACCTGAACCAGTACCTCAATAGATAGCTCAGTGTTTCCTCCACTAGAGACGCAGTCTGTGCTGCAGAAAAACAGTTGAAGCCTCTGACTGAAATCACTCTGTTGTCATAGGATAGTCCCATTAGGAGGATGCTCAGCGCTGTCCAACATTAATAAGAAACAGTCAGCTAATCACACCGATAATGTTAGCCAGTTAGTTTACCTTAGCAAATGACCAAAAGGTAAATAGTTTATAATTGCCATGTGATTTGATTGTGGAGTTTAAAACAAAAAATCTATCAATCTCTCCTTTATTTCATTTAAAAAAGAGCAAGGCATCTGGATTTGTCCTTTATTTACACCAAAATTTGTAGGTTTTTAGTCATTTTTGGAATGTTAATCTGTTTTCATTACTTAACATCTACTCAGTGATTAATAACATAAACAATTTTAATAGTTTGACAGCCCTAATATCTAACCATCATAGTCAGAGCCCCCCCTGGAGAAAAATCCCGAACCTGTCGCCAATGGAGAATGAGTATCACATTTTGAAGTGCAAAATGTGACAATGCAGACCACATACTGTTGCCCACCTTAAGATTTGTTTGCAAGAAGAATGGGACAAATTACACATGAAAAACCAAATCACTTGGTGTCTTTAGTCCCTAAATGTATTTTAAGTGTTCTGGAAAGAAACGGCAACATTTCAAAGAGGTAAATGCTTTGCAGTTTTAACTTTTTTTTTATTTTTATGTGCTACAAGAACCAAAATTGGAAACTTGTTTATATTGAAAAAAAACACAAAACAGAAAAAATAAACCATACAATTCATGAGGAACACATTAAATAATGTGCTTTTTTCAATGTATTAGCACTGTTTCCAAATTTATTTTAATTTAACATACCACCCAAACATTTTCTTTTTCCTTCTTTTTTTGTTGCTGGGCTGTGAAGCACATTGTAACCAATCAGCACGGTACTCCCTCACTCTTGAGGTGCTTAAATTGGATTTGTATTTCCAAATTGCCTGTTCCAAAATGTCAGTGAATCCTTCAGACTGCTTTACAATAATCAAAGTCAGTACCGTAATTGAGTTCAGACCTACCATATGATTAAAGTCACATTTTGTCACTGGATGCATTCCTATCTTAATTTAGCGCTTGGTAAACTTCTACACATTTTTTAAATCTCTCTCAAAAACTGACTATAGAGACAAAAGTTGCAAGTTTTCTCATAAAACATGAAACGTGTAAAATTCCCTGCTGCAGCAACAAACCTATCTTTAAACCAAAAAGAAGAGTAATGAAATGCTTATGCAAAACATTAAAACTTTTAAAAGACAAATTTCAATAATTGCAAAGCAGCATCCTCATGCTATACAATATTTGTTAACATTTCTGTTCAGCTAAGTAAATACAACAATCCATATCACTATTTATTGCTTTAACAATCAAGACTCAAATTGCCGAAATCAAAATATATAAAGCACAATAAAATATAATTCAATAGAGAAGGAATTTTTTCTATTTTTTTTAATATTTACTTCAGAAAATATTTGCATATACATAACCCTTTTATCCAGTACATGACAAAAAACAGCAGATACAGAGTTAGATTTATTGACAGTCATAATGGATATCATAGAAGAAGATTTAAAGCAGTAGGCATGTTTGTACATGGTTAGCTTTGCTTGTTGTGAGCAATGCTAGTTGCAGAAATTTGAAACCTGATGGGAATAGCTGAGATAATGCTGCTTCAACAATTTAGGACACATCAACTTGTCAGTAAAGGCGCTTTCCAGTGCCATCATGGTTCCATTCATTGAGACTTTGTCTGGGTATAATAAATTAGCATGCAAATATGCTCTTGTTTCTTTCCACCCACTGAAGAAACATCATTGGACAAGTATCAGACTATGGAATCTCTTTTTTTCTGCAATTGAGACGGCTGTACCTCATTAGAGTAGCTTATATATATATATATATAAATGCCTAGCCCTGTGTTTTTTTTAGTTTCTTACTTTGAAGCACTATTTGTTTTACACTCAAGCCACTGCAGGAATAAGGGAATAATAGCTTCTTTTTTTTTTTTCAGCGTTCTCAAAATGAGAACCGACCAAGCCAGACTGTTTGGTAAAATACATCTAATAATTTGATATTTCTAAACATAACAAATACAACAAAGCCTAACACAAACTAAACATCCACCAACACAAATTCAGTAAACAAACTGACTAATGAATTTCTCTCCAAACATTCTGACAACATGGATAAGATTATTCCATTTAATTTTCGAACTATATTGAGCAGAAAGAAGTCTCCATGGAGAAAGAATCCAGTGGTATGCAGAGGAAAACAGGAATGCTGATGAGCCGAGAAGAAATGGTGGAACACTCGAATCACGGTTCAATTATGAGATATACAAAGAGAGACTGAACAAATATATATTAACTTCAAAGGTGCAAGGGAATCATTCTTTTCTAAAATTATTCACAGAAACGACAATAATGCAAGGACATTATTTGCTACAGTGGAAAAATTAACTACTCCTCCTATGACACTAACCCCCGAACTAAGCTCCATCAGGGCCTACAATGAATTTGCCAGCTTCTTTACTGGAAATATCTTGAACATCAGAATGTTAATTAGTAAATCACTTTAAACCCCACTCCAATGCTGTGCCCAGTTTACACCCACACTGACAAAATGACCAATTTCCAAACAATAAACCAATCAAGCCTTGGTGAAATTATTAAGAAACTAAGCTCTGCCAACTACAGCTTGGATATCTTACCAACATGTTTTCTTAAAAAAGTCCTCTCAGTCATTAAACTCACTTTCATCTGGACAAAGCAGGCAGCACTGGTGAGGATCTAATACTAATACGAAATTAATTTATGGAGAAAATGTGTTTTGTTTTTGTTTCATTACGTGTCTCATACAATCTAGAATAATTATTTCTATGCCATTCTTTGCCTTCTGCCTGTTGTCACCAGAAACTGAAGTGATCATCTCTGTTGTGCCTTTTTGTTTGCACAAATTGCCTTGATAAAAACAACAGAACGGAAAAGTTGCATACAATCCTATTTACTCGGCCCCTTTCAAGACAAAAAACGCATCTTTGGCTTGCAAGCTATCAGAAGAAGCGATTGAAACAATGATTAAACAGTCTGCAGCAAAAACTTCATTAGGTGAGCTATGGGTAACAAACAAGCTAAAATTGCTAATGTTGGGTAACACACAGCCATCGGGTGCCGCTAATCGGCTCTAGCCCCGCGGGAAGTTTGTGTGGGGGTGGGGGTAATAGGGCAGAGTCTATATATAAAGCCCACTTCCAGCCACTGCTGCCGACCGGGAGAGCAACAGAAGACAATATCCAACCGTCTCCCTCGCTGGCAACGGGAAGGCCCGAGTTTCTGTCAGAAATGTATTCCAAAGGAACCCAAGGACCACTCCAGGTGAACCTTTAACATTGATAAAGAACTGCCAGTAACACTTCCCACTGCCTTAACATAGAAACAATAACCAGTTTTGCCAATACTCACTTTATTGGAGATACATTTTAACAGTAGGCTAAGGCCAGATATATTCTTGCGTTTTATCCTCACATTGACACCAGCAACAATGATGTGACACATACTACAGGAGAGTTCCACTAGGGGGCAGTTACAGAGTACAGAACTCCGACTCACAGGCTCAGGCCAAAACAAACATGGGAATTGTAAAGGAGATAAATGTTTCGAATTGTGTCAGAGAAAGACGGCAGCAGTGTTGTTGAAGGTATGTAAAACCATACGTACCCCTATTGTTGCTTGTTTTTCTAATGATTTTGTCGCCATGTACCAAATATATATTTTTTCTTAAGAAAATTACAAAAATAGTAATGCACAGTGGCTTGAACAATTAAATTTAATCTGAAAGTAGCTGCAGCAACATTTACAGGAGCAAGCACAAAATCTTACACAGTGACATACTGCTAAACCACTGCGTATATACTGAAAACAAGCACCATGTTGAGCAACAAGGTAAGTAAAATCTTCCTTTGGTCCCGGCAGGCAGAAAAGCCTTTATAGATATTTTGGGCACACAGATTTTGAAGGGTGAACAGACATCAGATATACACTCAACAAAAATATAAACGCAACAGCTTTGTTTCTGCTCCCATCTTTCATGAGATGGACTTTAAGATCTAAAATTCATTCCAGATACACAATATTACCATTTCTCTCAAACATTGTTCACCAATCAGTCTAAATGTGTGATAGTGGTCACTTCTGCTTTGCTGAGATAATCCATCCCACCTCACAGGTGTGCCACATCAAGATGCTGATCTGACATCATGATTAGTGCACAGGTGTATCTTATACTGCCAACAATAAAAGGCCACCCTGGAATGTGCAGTTTTGTCTCACAGCAAAATGCCACAGATGCCACAAGCATTGAGGGAGCGTGCAATTGGCACGCTGACAGCAGGAATGTGAACCAGATCTGTTGCTCGTGCATTTAATGTTCATTTCTCCACCATAATCCGGAATGAATTTTAGATCTTTAAGTCCATCTCATGAAAAATGGGAGCAGACACAAAGGTGTTGCGTTTATATTTTTGTTGAGTGTATATCTGGATGTCTGTCTGACTTTTGTCATATATTGCTTTTGACTCACGAGAAGCTGCTAATAAAAGCTTCTTGGTGCCACTTTTAGCGTGCTTTGAGTCGTGTTTGGTTGTTGCAGGAGAATCCATTCCCACAGCTGATTGAGCTGCGAGTCGTGATCTTCCTTCTGTTTAAGCTGCCGAGAACATGCTGGCAGGGTCGACTTATGTTGCACCCTTATGCCAGTGCGGGACATTCAGGTAATTGCAGCATATTTCGCTGCAAACAGCCTACTTTAGAAAGTAGAACAATATGTAAACAGTTTAATTCTTTTTGGTTTAAAGCACTTCATTACTCATTAACTTACAAACCTGGACATACATGCTCCTTTAAGGTACAAGTTGGGAAAGCAAATAATGCAATGACTGAAGTCCACAAGTGTTGGATGGTGATGCAGTTGCTAACACTGTTGTGAAAATGTTTCATGCTGCAGCATTATAAGCAGAGGATGGGTCAGTGACAGTTTTCTCAATCACTCACAAAACGTACTTCAGTATATAAAAAGCCTGCCATTAACTCAATGACCTAACTAAAGAGGCTTACTTAGACACTGATCTCTCTAGAGTTTAAAATTTTAACAAACAACCAGCTGCCTCCTGTTCTATTTTGCAGTTCTTTATATTTCTGAATATATCTGCAATAGATTAAATCCCTCTAGCTTAAGTAACCAAAATTGGTGTGCCTACTGTCTCATAAAGCTACCGTTATACCTTCAGGTGTGGGGTTAGTGTTGCCAGCTCCCCTGTTTTGTAGAAGAGAGATCCCATATTCACAGTGAAGGCCGACAAGATGAATGGTTTGTTGGTTTTCCTCCAGGCACAAGATTCAGGACTGACAGTGTCCTTTGTCTCTTCATTCATAGATAGGCTGTCTCTTGTGTGGCACCGGGGCGTCTGTTGTGGAGAGGTAACACCAGGTGCTGATGAGAGGATCATTGGAAAATGTAAAGAGTTTGATATAATGCCGATAAAACTCAAGCTGAATTTACATTCTAGCTCTTGTCTTTACCATTTTCAAATAAGTGACACACTGCAAGAAGAATTTGGAGTATTTCTGAAACCGTAATAACAAATAGAAAGAAAAAAAAAGATTGAGGTGGACATACTCACAACAGGTTATTTCTCATATCACATAGATTTTTTGAAACTTTTTTTTGTCCTGTATCCAAATTGTAACTGGTGATGATTAGAATTGATTATATGCTAATTCCAATATTGATGATTTTGGAAACGCTGTATGCTTGGTAAGTGCCAGAGACACCACCATTGAAAATACAGATTATGTTTGTATAAACCTGTTGCATATTTCAGAATCAATAACTCTGAAATATGCCTTTGAGATGTACCCAGCACCAGCTACCAAATAAAACCACCATCATCATTTTACTGATTTAGATGCAAACAAACTATGTCCTGAATGCTCATAAATGACCTTTTCTCCCTTTTCCACTTCAGCACATATATATTGCAGCTGAGATTGGAAGACAAGTGGCTGTTCCTGAGAGAGAATGATTTCTGTGACCCTGTTGGAAGGGTGAATGCTCAGTCTCAATTCACCCACGGTCTGTTTCAGGCTTATTACACAGTAATCTCCAGAAACTTCTGACTGCTGGGAATAGCCTTGCAAGCGTTTTCAGGAGTCCCTTACAGGAGGAAAGGAAGGTAGCCTTATCGTCTTTACTGTGATTTATTACCCCCAAGGCGTAAGGTTTGGTCTGGTGGTAGATTTGTTTGTCTCTGTTGTATTCCTTCATATGTATTTTGTGTCTTTAATGGGCAACAATATTTCCCCATTTAAATTCACTCTGAGTGACTTGCAAGTTCATCAAACATGAAATGATGATAATATGTCTGCTTTTGTGATGTACTGTACAGCTTACTGTTGTGGATTCATTTGCGCCTGCACATGCACATCTTGGGGAGAGTGGATATGGCTGTGTGGAGTGACAATAGACTGAAAGAGAGAGAGAGAAAGTTCAAATCCTGTGTACCCAATAATGCTTCTCTCTAAACACACAGGGCAAAACTGAAAATGTTTCTGTCTTCAAAACACACAATATAGGCTACATCTTTAATTTCTGATTGTCACTTTCTCAGCAGAAGATATTGATGATTTCCCATGAATACTAATAAGAAAACTGTTTCATGGTGGCTTGTCATTCTGACTGGAACAGATTTTCTACTCAAAACAGTATGGTCAAGGTTTATTATAAGGGGTATTGGAATTAAGGCAATTGCCTTGACTTTCAGTTTTTTCTCTTTCGTTTCTCAATATTTCTGCTGCTGCAGGAAGGAGATTAATGTGTCCTTGTTTTCTACGAACTTGGAGGGAAAGCAAAATACTATTTCTGTATTTATAAATATGTTATGATGTTGACAAACAACCAGCTGTTATACTGACCTTCTCCTGACAAATTCACACCAAATAACTGTGCTACAAGTCAAATGATTCCCCATTTAAATGTTAAAATACATTGGATTTTTTTTTCCATGTAACAGCATATTTATTTTAAACTTTTATAAAAAGTAAAAGCTCTCTATATATCCCTAGATACTCTCTTTTTTCTTTCTCTAAACAAATATGCTCTTGGGAGACAAAGGAAATTCAACCAAAAAAACTATGTGTGCGTGTGTGTAAAAAATCCCATTGTGTGAAATCATATCAGAGCTTTGAATTAATCTTGATAGATGGAAAGGGATTCTTAGGTTAAGAAAAAAAATGTTCAAACCTGGTTAACAATTAAGATTGGTAATTTATTTGATCAATCAATGATCTCTACTTCCTGCTCTCTGCAAGAATGGATGTCTTTTTTCCCCCTCTCCACTTGCCACTCTTTTGTCTTGTCAACTGTTTGGCCTTGGTAGGCATCTCAATAGTTGATTCGATGCAAATGTAAAAGGATGCGAAATACATCTCAGACCGGCCCCCTACAGGAGGCCGGTCTGACATGTCTTTTTTTCCACCTCCCAATTTTCCTCCAACCTATGTGACTGTTTCCCGCCTCTAATAGGAGTGCTACATCGTGGCTGCACCCTGAGTCTACCAGTCCCTTTTTTTATTGTTTGTTATATGTTCTTACCCCTCATAGGATCAATAGGATCAAGTATTAATTCACTCATTCATTCAAGGATTAATAAATCCTCAGATCAGATATGTAATGAGTACATTTATTTATTTTGGGAAAAATAAAAAGATAAAAAAAAAGAAAGTTATATTACATTTTAGGCATGGCTTATCAAAGGGAATAGTAAAAAAAAAAACTCAAAGAAAAATGTATAAATTGCTAAGAAACTATGCATTGATACATTCAATTTTTATTTTAAAAAAAGCTTTTTCATATATCATATTACATTACAGATTTTTTTTTTCTTTTTCATTATTTGGTTTGGGGACTTTAAACTCAGAGCAACTGCACACCTACCCGCCTTATTCCCGTAGTAGGTCTAGGCTACATAGATGGAGGAAGACAACCTTTTAATAATCATACAACTGCAGTTTGTATGGAAATGAACTTAAAGGGGTGTAATGCAATTAGAACTGGGAACCTCCTGCAGCAAAACTAAGCAATAAAAACATCACACATACATTCTCTCAAGAACAAAATTTGTATGTCAGTAAACTTTTTTTTTTGTAAAAATTTTTATCCCATGGTTGTTTTCCCATTATTATCACCCCAGTGTTCCTACCTAAGTACAGTCCTGGGCAATGCCTTCCCTCTACTGACCGCAGGAGGGCCCCGCACTGAAGCTCAAGCCTCCTTCCTGCTTGATGAGTGAGCAGGCCCATTTTGTCACCCGAGGGGGTGGGGTTCCCCCAGCTGGACGTAGCGTGTGGAAGGATCACACTATTCCAGCCAGATCCTCTCCAACCCCTCAGGCTCCTCGGTCAGCCAGGAGGAGGCAGTATATAGCCCAGAACTGATGCATGTTTTTGTGGGAGTAGCTCACATTAACTACTCAAGGGAACACGGGGAGAACATGCAAACTGTCAGTAAACTTGCATAAATTCATCAATTATTTATCCCTGCATGTCTAAAAGGGATTTTTAGAAAAGCTAAGTGTGTTTCAATGTTTTTATGCAGCTGTAGAATAGGAAGGCATACTTTCATCTTGGTCATGATAGTGTTACTCCCAGCTTCAGTGCCTTTTGGATGGAACAGACATTACATGTGTTTCAATTAGGATTCCTTACCTGAACACAGGAGATACACCAGATTTAAAAGAACTCAAGATGTCTCACTTGATTTTACCACATCGTTCTTAAAATGTTCACCCGTCATATTTCAGCTAGATGACTTACTAGGATCATATTAATAATGGCATTACTCCAGGCAAAAGATTAAGCAAAGACAAGGTACAGTAGTTGTTCTCAGTCGATCATTCTTACGGAAATATAAGAACCAAATGGTTTCTTTAAAAAAGATAACAATGCTTAAATCATTCATTTTTCAATCAGTTACCCTTTTTTATTTATGTTTTACTATTGTTACCTTTAAATATGCTTGCCCATCATTGCTATGTATTGTAAGAGCAAGACTATTGCTGTTTGTGAGATGCACCCAATTCAACTATATACTGTATTAAACGACCAAGGACTATAAGGAAAAAAAGTTCAATTCAATTCACTTTTATTTATATAGCGCCAGTTCGCAACAAATGTCATCTCAAGTCACTTTACAACAAAAATATTCTCAATACAATTATACAAACATTCCAATCAGTTAATTTTTCTATGTAAGGAATACCAGCAGATTGCGTTGAGTCATCGGCGTGAGGTTGTGCCCGGATCATGCAGACTCCAACCGAAGCAATTCCTCAGCAAACCCTCATACTGAGCACTCATGTAGCGACAGTGCAGAGGAAAACTCCCCTTTAACAGGAAGAAAACTCTGGCAGAACCCTGGCTCGGTACATGCGGTCATCTGCCATTACCGTCTTGGGTTCTGAGAAGACAGAGAAGAGACAGCATGGAGGATGTTCCGTGACTTTGAGCATCATCTGGACCAACGCTCCCCATCCAGCAGGGTTCATTATAGCTGAGCAGGGTACCAGACCGGGTAGGGCTTCTATGGTGAGAAAAACACTGAGAGAAAACTGGGTTAACAATTGCATTAACATTAGGAAAAATATATCTGGAGAGTAGTAGAAAAGAAAAGTAGAAGGTGTGTTAGGGTCAGTTGAGTCTGAAAAGGGATTTTTTTTCCCTCCTAATTCTGAAGTCTATTAGCAATGTACGGTGTGAGGGAGATGGAGTTGAGGAGGGCTGCCGGACCGGGCTGCATCCTCACCTCACCGGGTCGGGCTGAACATTGCTATGTATAGTAAGAGCAAGAATATTACTGTTTGTGAGACTGCACCCAAATCAACTAGATACTGTATTAAATGACCAAGGACTTTAAGTAAAAAGAGTTCAGATACCGTGAGGATATGGGATCAGGATATCAGCTTGAGGTGAAACCGAAAATAAATATCGTAACTGAAATGTTTTATTTTGAATCCGAAATAAATGTAGTGAAAATTTCTGTATTGAAAGTGAAACAAAAATTGAAAGTAAAAAAAACAAACAAACAATTATACTAAAAATATATGCATTAATACAATTAACTCACAATCAAGTTTTTCACAAGTTCATCCTTTTTTTCAATGCCAATTTTTTTTTTCAATGCTGCTGCTTTCCAGCTTCATCCTACAAAAACTCATTTCACACCAGGGCTTTTGGGCCACATGTACTTGCTTTCAGCTGTGAATGAGTTGTGCCATTTTACTACCCATTCTCTAACCCAGCAAATAAAGGTCAGTTGTAGTTCTTTTATATGTCTTTAATTATAAAATGCCCACATATTAAAGAAACAAATCCACATTTCTTTAATGTTAATTATGTATAACTTATAATGAAACTGCCATTTGTTTCTTCTCTTTGGTTTTGAATATACAAAAAGGTGAGTCGAAAGCCAGACTGGTATGGTGGCCTAGTGGTTTCAGAACATTCCTTATAGTCCTGATGGCAGCTGTTGTGAATTGGCACTATATAAATAAACTGTATTGAATTATTTCCTGTAAAACCTTGTCTGGTTATTGGATTGCTCATATATGTCCTTCAGATTGCCTATCTATTTTGTAAATTAACTTGATCTGAAGTTTTCCTTTGACAGACTTTGATCTGTCTTTACTAATGAACAGTAGGTGAATGCATGCATCGTTTCAGACACCTGTATCTATGTTTTGTTTATCGTAAAACAACCACAGCAACAATGTGACTTTTTTTATTGTGTAAGATTATTTGTCTCAGGTGCTTGAGTGCTCATCAGTCAATAAGTCTTATTTGACCCTTGGTGTCCTTTGTACACAGTGGAATTGCTAAAGAACAGAATATCAAAGATCCTTAAACATACCAAAATATCAGTCAAGCAAATATGAATTAAACTAGATTGGTGACATGAGTTACCATATTTTTACAAAATCGTTTTAGATTTGTAAAAAATGTTTAACCTGAGGTTCTGTGAATTAGTTATAAGTAATAGTTTCCTTTCATGTAGCAGAAAGATATCACATCTTCATAAAGTTGTTGGAAAAGTAAGTGTATTCTCAGAATGACTTACTTTTCCTGCTAAACAAAAAACTAAGTAGAATTACTCTATATTAATCCGCCTCATCAGTTGATTTGGCAGATTGGTTGATTTTGTGATTTCTATGTTAACCTTTAAACTATAAGTCTCTCAACATACCAGAAGGTGCAATCTTCAATGTACAATTAACACAAAATCTTAGAGTTTAATTTAGTCTTGGCAGAGCTAGACTGGACTGACGAGTCATGTTGAAATCTGCCCAACAAACATTAAATCCACCTTATATATGGGTGTTGTTCTTCTGTATATAGAGGCACATAGCGTACAAAGTCTCATGTGAAACTTTTGAAATCCGTTAGCATAACATACAGTCCCGCTGATATGAATATGTTCCATTAAATGCAGATCTTTTATAGTCACTCTGACTACTAAAAGTTTTTTTACACACATAGCCCATTTACTTGTTAACACCTTGAAATGTTCTTCCCCCTAAGCCAAAAACAATAAACATAAAATTATGCATGTAAACTTGAGTCCAATGTGAAGAGAAAACATACTGGTAATCCAAGCCTAGAGCTGGATTGAAGAAATCTTAGATTTCCTTATGGAAAAATTACCTGATTCAAGGGGTTAAAGTGGCCTCGTTGGACAACTGACATTCTTTGTATTCATTCTAAACAACAACCTGATTTTAGGCTACTTATATTTTTTATGAATTGTAGAAACCACTAGAAGTCCACCATTAGACTGAATAGAAGGTATACATGAAAATAAGATATTCAACAATCTAACCGGTAAACGATGAAGACTGTTGTCACAAATCCCATCATGTCCTACTCACCTGCTCCTTGAATCTTTTAGAAAAGGTGATATTTTGTTTCCCCAATTCATCTGCAAGAATCTGTCTGTCTCTATATAACTTCTGCACATGAAAAAAACTAAGTATACAGAGAAGAAGGCTTACGTTGGATCTTTAAATGTGCAACCTGCCAAATTTTTTCCACAAATCAAATGTATTTTTCTTGTTTGGGAAATTTTTTAGCATTCTACTTTGTTAACATTCTGATGTTCTGTTCCAAAAAGTATATATTTTTTGCCCAAATTCAATGAAAAACAAAAGTCAGAGTTGATAGACATGAAATATATAGACTGCAAAAACTTCTGAAGCAAAATGTAAAAAATCAGGGTGAATGGTATTTTGATGACAAAGAATGTTCCGCTCCGTTTAGAAAGTTCTAAGAGTTCACAAAAGTTGATAAGACTGTCAAGAGTGTGGGAGCTTCAGTGAAAATAGTTGAAACAGCAAAACAAAATTAGTTAGCCAAGGGGATTTAGTATGGAAACATCTGTTATTTTTTTGTTTTTAGGACAGGTAGCCAACATCACAGAATAAAAAAAACAAAACAATTATCACTCTTTTTGACCATTAAACAAGGTCAGGCAGCTATGTTCCATTCTTTCATATTTTAACACAGTGGTGTATGCTGTTCACCATCCCAAATATGTATTGCTGATAAGGAGTCTACAAAATGGATTACTATCACCAAGGACATTCTAACCTCAAATAAGGATCAGAATGCTGCTCCCACTTTGCGTGTGCACACCGTGAACAGAATAAACTCAGTTTTGGAGGAAACCAGGCCTTTCATGGATCACCAATTTCATTCACAGAAATTACGAAAGTATAAATAGCCAAATCTACTGTTTTTAGTTAAGATTCCTTTACTTTGACATTTACAGCAAGATTGGGGCTGCATCTGTTTCATGTGACCTTTTTTGCCTGATCCAAATTTTTTATGTCCACAACCATTTGATAGTGTACGACACAGAGCTACACATAGCAGTTTGAATATTGTCTATTACATTTTACAAAAAAACAACAACAAAAAAACAGTAAAACTACTACATCTGTCTGCACACAATTAACTTAAACTGATACAGCGTTAGTTATAAAGAGTCATAATAAAAACAATGTCAGCATGAGCAAGACAGTTGACAGTATGAAAGAAAGTTTCATGACAGTATGAAAGAGTGCAGCAGTATGGAAATGGAAAATGTATAACTCAGAGCATTTTAGGTTACTTTAATTTGTGATTTAAAATGTACATACTGATCTGAGCCCATATTTTTTGAAGATTTTCTCTCTTTACCTATATACAATGTCTCCTCACCCCTTCTTAATGAGTACTCATATCTAAACAACTAAAAATATACATACAGGCATTTACATTACAAATGTTATTTTTCTAACTAGTCAGGATCTTTATGTTAAAGCCATGAGGTACTGTAGGTCTGATTTAATTTGTCTTGCTAAAAAAAGACAAAGAATTGAAAATATAAAAAATGTAGTTCAGATCAAATGAGCTGATTGTTCACCTGAATTTAATTACAAATCTCATTCCATAATTGTGTTACAATACAGCTATATCTCTAAAAAGCAACAGTAAATTGGTTATCAAATTCAAAACCTTTATATAATATTTTTGTGTGATTTATATTTATTTTAATACAGTTAAAAAACCAATTCAATTAATAAAATAAATTAAATAATCATGTAAATGTAATTATTTATTGGACTTTAATTGTACCAAAAATTGTCAAATCATTGTGACCCCTTTTCTTCAAAATAAGCAAAAGAAAACAAAAAGCACTTAGACCACTGCCAAGGCATCTTAGTCCCCTTTCCCTCCAGGTTTTTGGGTCACCCCCAAATTCTAATGACTTGTTCCCAGTCCCATTGCAGACATTTTGTGAAAAATGCCATCAAATCCACCAATAACTTTGAGTTGTGTTGCTAACTAACAGACAATCAAACAAATCCTGGTGAAAATGTAAGCTTTCTGGTGCAAGTATACATATACACAAATTATTCTAGCACAAAAGAAAACATGATACATAAATAAATACAAAAAACATTAAGTCCAGAGTTAAAAAAGTATTGTTGATAAACCTCGAAATTTGTACGATTTTCATAAAAAACAGGACCAGAAAGAATAAAATGTAAAAAATATATTTAGGACACAGATTTAGTAGTGTTGTCATTAATGAATAAGTACTTACTAATGTAGTTTAATGTCCATCTGTGGCTGTGGTCCTTGGAGATCTTAGTATTTTGTTAGGTTGTATGTTTTGTATGTATATTTTACATTTACCTGAGTAATAATATTTTATAGTATCACTATTCTTACTTGAGAACATACTTCTGACTACCTACTCTAGCACCCATAGTTACTACACTGAATAAAACATAAAATAAATAATATAAAACAAACCTTTTCCAACCCAAAGTCTACTAGGCAGACACTTACAGTTGATGTTAAAGTCAGATTTCTTGTTTGCACACAAAAAAGGTCATTGATTTAGTCTTATTTTCTATCTGCTGAGCCTGTTTTGCCTTCTGGAAGTCAAGTGAATACACAATAAACAATATATATTGCAGTTTGTTCTTTTTTGCCTTTTCTAATATATATACATATCTATACCAGGCTATAGACTAGAGCCCATCCAGACTTTAGCTGGAGCCTAAACCAATACAGCTGAGTCCAGCAAGCAATCCTTACAGCCCAGTGTATGAAAAAAGTGTGGGTATTGTTTGCACTTGTTTACTGAAAATTCTGAGATGCTACAGATCAGTTATTTAACCACATAATGCTGTTATTAGATCACATAAGCAGCTTGATAAATGGCTAACACACATTAGCATTAGCATGTAGTCACTTACTTCTCTGTCCATCAGGTGTCTTTGTTATTTGATCCAGTTGCCGTTCTTTAGGAATTTATTATTTATTAAGTCCTGTAATTCATGCAGCCAAAATTACCATTTTCACAGAGAAAGTAAAAAAATAAAATAAAATAAAAATAAAAAAGGTTTAGCTTAGAGAAGGGGGGAGGCTGTGTTTGCAGTTCTACCAGAGGTAGAATAAACCCACTAACCCAAATTATAACAGCCAATAAAATGTGTTACCATAACTATACAGACTACACTATGCTTTACATTACAATGTCACCAGGTGACTGTGATCCTATACAAACCCTAAATGAATGCATTGATCAAATTAATAGCTGGATGTCCCATAACTTTCTACAGCTAAACAGAAACATAATTATTGATTATAATTATAAAGAGCAATGATCATGAGTGGACTCTAAGCTTCAGTTAATACTACTAGAATATACGGATCAGGTGTGAAATTTAGGTGTAATAATGGACTCAGACCTGAATTTCCAAGGCCACATACTAGAAGCAATAGCATGGTTAGCCTTCTATCACCTGAAGAATATTTGTGTGTGTGTGGGGGGGGCTGTCAGGGTGAGTTAGGAGCTATGGGGAGCCTTATACCGCATTCACACCAGTCAGCACATCCAAGTATCAAATCGCTTACACAGACAAACGTTGAATCTTTAGAATTAAAACCCAGCTGCTTACACTTTGTAGTCCGTGTCGGCGCACCAACGTGTCATGTCAGCACGTCAGTGTGCGGTCGGGGATTTCTCTGTTGCTAGTGGTTTACAACTTCTTCCACCGGGAAACTAGCAGTGCGTATTTAGTACAGCAGATGCCCTAAATGGGTTTGGCTTGCGTTACTTAACATATTTAACTGCTTACCTGGCCCTCCAATATCCTCCGATATCTTCCTCCAAATAAGGTCCGATCTCTCCCTGTCTTTGCATAAAGATGAAGAAGCTGATTGGATGATGCCCAACGTTTGCTGCTCCAAAGTTTAGTTTTCCCAACTTTATGCAGCAGCTGCTTGGACGGTCAATCTTTGCTTCTGAACAGCAGCTGCGTAAAGTTGGGAAAACTGAGCTCTGGGGCAGCAAACATGGGGCGTCAACCAATCAGCATCAACCAATCACATGCCTGCTGCACTGCTGCCACACAGCAACTTTTGTTAATAAATGTTTCTGTGTTGCAAAGCAATACCTGGCCAGGGCAGCAGGGGTTGTTCTCATGGCAGGTCTGCCTACCATCGCAGCATCATTTCTGGTTAACTATAGTTTTGTTTTTTTGTTTTTTTTTTCAGCTTGTGAATGCATTCCCCCCTCAAGGAACAATGGATGATTGAAAGTAAGTTTTGAGTAAGCTGTAAAGCTTTTTACCAAAAGTGCAGCTCATAGAATACTCTAAAACTAAGGTAAACAAACACAGCATCCTGTTTTTTTATTTCTTTTCACCTTCTTGTGCACAAAATCTGCAAAATATTAGATAAATTGACCTTTCAGTATAGAGCATGTAGTGCCCGAATGCTGCATTGATTGATCTACTGATTACAGCGACTATAGAGCACCGTTCTGGTGAAATTATCTCTCGACTGTTGCAAGCTGAACAATCACAGATGTATGTTATCCGTTGAGGGATACTTAGAAAAATTGGTTCTACCCTGTCCGTCCTTGTGTAGGTGACGGAGAGGCCTTGCATCGACAAATAATGGCGCTGTGTCAATCCATTTAGATGGAGACAGAGAAGTCTAAACTAGGCTTTAGGTTTTTAGGCTAGACAAAACATGTCTTTCATAAATTGCCATGACAGCAATTATCAACTTAACATGCATTTTCTTTTCTTTTTTTGCTTATACAAAATAAAAATATACATCTTTTACACCAATGAGGAATTTGAAGTAAGAAAGTTTTTCCAAGCTATCAATGACACAAGTTGAACCAGAACAGTTTTTGGGATATGAAACAGGCTTTTGATTATGAAATGCTATCCCAAAATTCAAAACAAATTCCCAAAGCATAAATGCCATTTTCACATTAGTCAGTGAGGCCCTTGAAATCTGTAAGGCTACAAACAGATGATATTACTATTATGTGATAGCCAAAAAATTAGCTACAGTCATGTTATGCAAACTGTAATTGTACAATTATAACAGCAAGGTCTTTAAGCTTGATTTTAACAAACGTTTGTAACTTCAATAAATACACACAACAGGATTAATCAACTAAAGATATATTACCATTTTGAAATGTGGCTTGAATAACCATATTGGTTTACTACAACAGTGCATATTCATCAGACAAGTACATCTTATTATAATCAATTTAGATGTGCATGCTATTGCCTCTCACCAACAATACCTTATCATATTCATGCCATTCACAGAGGTCACCTTTCCACACCTCTTGGAGTTATTGTCAGGGGTTATGCATGGCTGCACAAAAGCATGTCAACCAAGAGGGCAAATTATTATCATTATAAAGATTTTAAAACATGGTTTTGCTTTTAGTGTAATTTCTGACATCAGTAATGTAGGAGGCTGTGGACACTCTGGAAAGCATGCCGGAGTGGGACAGAAAAACTCACACATATATGCTCACACTCTTTAGTGCAATCAGGAGGAGGCATCCTGCTCCCACAAAAGAGTCAATCGATAGATTTTATATCATCCGTGTATCTAATGGCTAAATCTACTGTGAGAAGGTCTCAATCCCAAGTGATCCTAAAAACATATCACCTTCTCCACTGCATTTAACATCTATCACCATTTTAGTCACTGCACAAGTTAAATTTCAAGGAGTCATAACCCAAAAGGGTAAACCCACTGTATACACGAACAAATATACCAGCCTGTTGGATAGAAATGCATACTATAGCAATTCTATTTGCCCTATTATTAAAAGGCTAAATGTTTTTCACCCACATCCTATAATAACTGAAAACAAGTCACTGGAAAGGAAAAGAAGGCCAGGGTTGGTTGACTTATGTTATCCTAATCTTTAAATTAAATTCTAGTGCAGTGGTTCGCCAAGTTGGAGTGACAATCCCATTTAAAGTCACACATGAGTTAAATAAGATACATAAATAGATATTTTCTTTATGCTGATGTTTATTTTAATTATTACTAAGTGTTTTTATACTCAACAAACAGTTGTGGTCACAACTCTCTTCAAATAATAATTTTGGAATCAGAAGCTAAGCAAGGTTTGCAGTTATCACTATAGTGATTTGACCTTATTCGGGAGGTTCTCATATTTGGATGATTTTTACAATCTATTTCAACATCATACTTTTCAGCCTTTAATGTGAGTGTTTTGTTTTACTTTGTTTAGGTTGGGAACAGTAAAATCAAAGATCAAAACTGCATTTTAAGGTGTGTCTGTCTACATCTCTAAATTGAAAAACCTACAAACAGGGCAGGACATTCCAGACTGAACAAACTGTGGGAAAAGGTTTTCTTGGAGAAGAGTAAAATATATACAAAGTTGTAAAAATAAAACTGCTTATGTATTGTAGTATAAGGTGGTAAAAACCTAGCCTGTGTAATTTGATGATGGTTAAACCATTAGAACACTTTTTGTGAAACAAATACCAAAAGTGCTCACATGTACCTTGAAATAAATATATTTCTCAGAGGTTGGCACTTAAGCTTCCATTACATTTAGTAATGCAGTCCATTTAAGTCTCAGACCTGGCAAAGCACTCTAACCAACATGTGGTTCCCATTCATTTTCTGTGAAAAAGAATTTCAATATTACCTCTAGGCTGCAGTCATTAAGCTCTGAACCTTATTCAATCCATGAGTGCAATTGCTGAAATAACCCGGCCACAGTAACTGGCAATGATCGTCTTTAAATCTTTTTCAGCTTCTGCAGGTAAGATGATCATGATAAAGTAAGTAAATGTTTTATTTTATCTGTTGCAAAAAGAAAAGCCATGATTTCAGTCAATCGGTGTCTGTCATACACACTGACACAAAAGGTATTATAATTTTCAGACTATTGAGCGCACCTGAGTATAAGATGTATCTGCTAGATTTTAAAAGAAATTAAATTTTGTGCATAAATACGCTGCACTTGAATATACGCACGTTTTTATGAATATAATTCAATTCAATTTGCTTTTATTTATATAGCGCCAATTCCCAAACAAATGTCATCTCAAGGCACTTCACAACAAGTCATTTCAGTACAATTATACAAACATTCCAATCAGTTAAAAGTTTTCTATGTAAGGAATCCCAGCAGATTGCGATGATTCATCAACTCACAAATCCATTATCTGAGGCCATTAGAATATTATTATTAACTTTCACCAGTGCTGTTTCAGTTCTATGATAAACTCTAAAACCTGACTTAAATTCTTCAAACAGGTTGTTGCTGTTTAGATGCTAGCAACATTTACACAGTAAGAGAAGATATTGTTTAGTTTTAATATAAGACCTGCTGTTTATTTAAAGCTCTGCGTGAAAATTAGCAGTAGGGAATCAACACAAACAAGGCAGTAACATGATGTCTGGTTAGAAAATAAAACACTGCAACAGCACAGCAGTAATGTGCCTGGTTAGAAATAAAAATCAAACAACACTAGACCAACACAACAGTAACATGTCTAGTTAGATAATAAAACATGTATTAGCCAACCGGAGAAGTCATTGGTCACCATCTCCATCGTCCTTCCTCTTGTGCACTAAAGGCGCTGAACTTGTCGTCTTTAGTGACTTTATGTCCTCTGAAAGCTTTATTGTCTTTTTACACTGACTCAGTTCTTCCCACTGCCTCCTCCAATGTGTCATCAATTGTCAGGCTTACATGCAGTAGCTCTATTTCTTTCTATGCTCGATTGCCTTTAATTTATACATTGCATTAATTTGGTTTCTTCCTGTGTTTTTCATGTTGAGGTTCTGTGCATAAAGACTAGTATTGGATTTTTCAGCTCATAATCTTCTCCCAGATATCTGTCTCCTTTTTGCACTTCTCCCTCTGGAGGTTTTTAGCCAGTAAAAAAAATATAAATAAGACACATCATTGTATAGAATGCAGGGTCCAAATCGTACAAAAAAGGTACCAGCTTATAGTCAGAAAATTACGGTAATAATCTTAAAATGACAATATAATGCTGCGGAATTATTTTGTTTTCATTAATGAACTAACTTTTCAATGGCCTCAAGGGATCATGCTAAATTAGTGTTGAACAATGTTGAGTTGGAAAAATTGCAGGCAGGAAAGATAAAGTGTTTAGCAGGCTTCAGGGTATTTTTACGTTGTAATAATTAATGTTCTTTGCCACCATAGTGTAGGAGTGTCAGCAGCTTAATTCAAGTCCTGCTCAATTTCTTCCTGACTTAATCTTCATTATTTTCCCATTGGTGGCAACATGTTTACCAGTGATTAAAATGTTCTAGGGTGAGCGGGGAGCTTACAGTAATGCTGACTGCTACACTGCTGGTATTTTTCAAATGTAAAAATTGCATCTTCATAGGTTAAATGTTGGGTCTGTCACATGCTTATGGGTACAAGGACTAAGGGTCTTTATGTTTGATTGTTCATTTCCCTTTATCAGCAAACTGGCAATTTGTATTTCAGCGTGATAGAGTTGAGAGGCACTTAACAGGAGCTGATGTTAACCAACATTTATCAACTTCCGCATTTTGTCATTCCTCACGTTTACAGTAGAACAGGGTAAACATGAGTTGGTGCAAAGCCTCTAGACTACTGTAATGAATGAAACAGTTATTAAAGCATAAATAGCTTTAGGTAATCTTTCTTAACTTAACTTGTTATAATATTAGATTTTTAATCACATATATCTAATAAGAGTTGGATGTTCTAAACATAATAAACAACAGCAACAAGTTATTTGTTTAGATTTGCTGAATAGAAAATGCTTTTAATAACGGTGTCATTTTCCTATACATTAGAAACACATATGGTATTACATCATGGCTGTTGCACACCTGCAAACTTAAAGAACACAATGAAAAAGTTGACCATGCTGAACCAGTTCTAATTTTATTAGGACGAGAAAAAAAAGAAAAAAATACATTTCCCGATTGTTAAATAAAACCTTGTGTCTTAGTGAGATTGCATACAGTAAGATTACACTTAAAAAAGTAAGAAACAACAAAATCTAAATATTAAAACAATATGGTAGCAATGGTACATAAAACATTTCCTCTTTCACTGGTGCAAAAAAGTGTCAGATTATAAAAATAGAACAGAATTTATAAATACAATAAAAATAACACATTTTTTTGCTATCATAAAAAATGTTCTCTAATAGAGGCAGACCAGAATAAAAGTAGTATACTAATCCACAATATCGTATTATACATTTAATACATTTTCAGAAAATAATTGTAGCCAATGCTCATTCACATGCATTCGACAGGGCTGCCACAGCAGAATCTTTTTTGGACATTTAAATAATACTCTATGGATGTTTTTTTTTCATGAAAGAAAATGATCTAACTTTATAGTACTTTACTTGCGCAGTAAAGGAATTTAGTAAGGTTTGATCAAGAGAAGTTGGTTTTCTAACCACACTGGCCGATATATTTCAAAGCAGATATACTTGGATTTTAAAACCCATCACAGCCACTATGAAATGATATACACCAAAATAACATATATTCAGTGAGAAGAAATAGTTCATTTTTGCCTAGATAACAAAGGACGGTATAAAAAATGTATATTTTGACTGATGCAAACATAGTCCTGATGTCTACCATTGTGATTTTCTGAGCACCCAGACTAATGCATTATATCTGTAACTTATCCATAAATCTGGAAAGAAACTAGCACATCTAAATTATGATCTCTTTCCAACATTGTAGACTGCACATCTTGTCCCATTGAGGACCTTCTGCTCACTGCTTCTGCTAAGAGATTATGATCTTTGCAGCTTTGAAGGTGACTCGTTTAACTCCTAGTCAGGGCTAATCTGTCTGGATTTTGTCAAATGTTGGAACAGTCTGTATTCATAGATAAGAGCTAGTCGGGGAAGGAAATTACTGGCTCTCTGCTTTTGGAAGATTTGGAGGTTGAGCCTCTGAGTTTCAGAGAAGAGGTTTACACAAAACAGTGGGTGACATATAATACCCCAAATCAACAGCACATCTATTTCCACAGAACAAAATACTTTAACTGGAAATGTAGAAGGGATGAAACACCACCAGGGTTTTTCTTCCAAGCCTTTCATTGTGGTCTTGTGTAACAGACTTTTCTTCCTTTGTTATTGCTCATTCGAGTTTCAAGTAGCGTTTTCAGGAGGAGAACTTGTGTTCTGGTTTTATCAAAAAAATTAGAAGCCCAGAACTGTGTGGGAGTCAAAGATAAATCTACAAAGCCCTCTCTGCTTTTCCGTAGCACATTGTCCTTAGCACATTGTCAATGACAGATGAATGTAAAACCCACCCTGCATCAATAGATTAGTTTTACCAACATGATAATCAAGGTCTACTCTAGAGCTTGAAAAAATTATTGGACAAAAAATTGATTCTCTATATTCACTGTACTTTTCTGGACCTTCAAATGCACTATAACAAGCCTTCTCCACATAATAAGAAAAACATTTTCAGAACAAGGAGTTTCACAAAATTATAACATACATTCATGCCAGATCATGGTGGCTAATTATTCTGTCAGAAACTGAAGATGACAAAAGAATACTGTTGTGCAGCTGTTTGATGATTCAGAATTCTTTCAGTGAATCGATGTGTGTGGTGGAAAATATTAATAATAGTTTCTTCGCAACATGAAATTCAGGAATTATTTGGTGCAAATACTGTAATTTTCTGCCTCCAGAAGACTCACATGTTCTTTACTGGCACGCTCTCATATTCCAATAATGGATACTGTGAGGGATTCTTCCCTTCACTAACGGTTCATGGTTTTTTTTGTTAATTAAATTCTGTATTTTTCTTTTGTGTTGATCTTCTTAGTCAGGAGCCCTAACCTTGGCAGAACAGTTAAGCAGTTTAAGTTTAATGCTTTTTTTGTTTTTTCGTTCTCATCACCTTTTCTCCCTCTGGTGTCACCTGTTCAGGTGTTGCCATGGAAGCTCACACATGGGCAGTCCTGATGAGCAGCTGGTGTGCTTAATCAGCTTAATTGTGAAAAAAAAACACTAGATTGTAGAGAGAGGTTGAAAGGATATTGAATTCAAATTGTTTAACTTTAGGTAGTTGATATTTTTGTTACTTTAAATTGTTTAGGTTGATTGTAAATAGGAAGTTTAAATAGATTTCTGGGATTTTTTTGTCAAAATGAATTAAAATGCGACCATTGTCCCCACCCAATTGTAGGTGGTATGGCCTGATTGCAAGCTTTAAAAAAAAACGGTCTTGTTCATCACGTGATGTTGGCTGGTATCTATGTTCGTTTGTCTTGGTATGTTCAAATAAGAAAAAAAAAGATAAATAAAAAACTATAGAGCTCTGCACAATTTGGGTTCTTTTGCATTTCTTTTAGTGTCAATTGTTTGCTGCACCCATCCCTCATGAATGAAGTCAAGGTTTTATTCCTCAAAAACCTTACAGATGCACACATTTATATAAACAGTGCCAGGTAATCAAGGGTTCCATGCGAACACTTGCATCCTGGAATGTCTTCACACCTTTACAGTTCCCGAGAGATTAACGTATCCCAAAGAGTTAACTAATAAGCAGTGCCATTGTTTTTAAGGAGCTGCTTTGACACAAATTCTGTCTGCAATGGGTACCCTATATACACACACAAATTTGCACACACGCTTGTGAAAACAATCAGACAGTAAAGCAGAAATGTGACAATTGTATTCTTAAAGGTTTGTGTATGCAAAATTACTGCACAACACAAGTTTTGACATTATTTAGGACAGCAAATCACAAGGTTCCTGTTATGAAATAAAATCAGTACCATTTAATTTAAAAAAAATATATAGGGATATTATGCATCTTTTAGCAGAGAAGAGCAGAGTGAGATTTGTTAAATTCAGCTGATTTTAAATCTCGAGATATTAGGAATATATTAGCTATAGAAGTACAGTTATGTTTTCCAAGACAACCAATTTAAAATAAAATTGCATATATCTACCCCTCATATTTGTATAGGTTGAACAAAAATCTATTAACAAAGACAATACATTTTTGTGTCAGTCTAAGGATTTATTTTTCATTCGGCATTGCTTTTGTTATATCTCCTCTCCCCAGCTCTCCCTCTCCAGCTCATATGATGTAAAGACTGTTTGGGAGAGCAGAGATGGTGCCTGCTTGGAGTGTTAATTCCTTAGTGACAAAGCTCTTCTTCAAATGCATTAACTCATCACTGGGAGAAAAAAGAAAAAAACGGCTCCCCATCTTCTTTTCAATTACCCTTATAATGAAAAAAATTACACCTGGAAATCAAGGCTTTCTGCATAAGAAGGGTGAAAAGCAGATAATGTGCACGGATGGGGTGAGAATGTGTATCTGTCTGTGGTTTTCAGCTGTCAAACACACACACACAAATACACACAAAACCATACACGTGATTCATCTCGACGGCATGCATAAAGGCTGGAAAATTTGGCAAATGCAAAGGGAAAATACATTTCCATAGAGGTTCATGGTTACAGCCTGATATTAAAGAGATTTTACCATAATTACATCTTGAACCATCACAGAATCTAAAACATGGTGATATTTTTGTTTTTGCCATTCAAAAAGTACATCCGCATTTTTGTCCATGGTTTCTGTTTTGTTTAAATTTTGAATGACAACATATTCTATTTATTGATTCCTCCTTGTAAGACTAAAGCCATGCACAGTAACTGTTGTGTGTGACAAAAAAAACAGATGCTGGGTTTATTTTCTATTGTTTTCGCCTTTACTATATCATAATTCTTTTTTAGCTTTTTTTAATTGAAAGTTTACAAAAATACTTTTGAAAAATCACTTTTATTTATATAAAATTACATCTGCATAAGTAGAAAGAAAATTATCCATCATGTATCTTTTGATTTATGCCCCATTATTTGGATACCCTTTCATGAAAACCAGTTCAACCAAACAGTTTCAGAAGTCACCTAAATAGTAAACAGAATTCCCCTGTGTGTCATTTAATGTTAGTATAAAGTGTGTTTCTGAACTCAATGGATCATCTACTACATTACTTAAATAGTATTGTTCACATATAGTGAGTATGGTAATTCAGACCCCTTTAAATGTTCCTCTCTTTATTTAATTGCAGCCATTTACTACACTCAAAAGTTCATTTTATCACTCAGCACCCCATCTTGACAGAAAAAAACAGAAATGTAGAAACATTTAGCAAACTAATTAAAAAAGAAGAACTCAAATATCACATGGTAATAAGTACTCAGACCCTTTTGCAGTGACATTCATGTTTAACTAAAACTTTTTTTTCCATTTCTTCTCATCCTCCTTGATATAGTTCTCCTCCTTCATTGGAGTCCAGTTATTTTTAATTAAACTGATTGGACTTTATTAGGAAAGGCACACACCTGTCTGCATAAGAACTTACAGCTCACAGTGCATGTCAGCGCAAATGAGAATAATGAGTTCGAAGGAACTGCTCCAGGAGCTCAGAGACAGAATTGTGGCAATGCACATATCTGCTAAAGGTTTAAACATAATTTCTACAGCACCCAACATTCCTAAGAGCACAGTGGCCTCCATAATCCTCAAATGGAAGATGTTTAGGATGACCTTAACTGTTTCAAGTCTTGGCCATCCAACAAACTGAGCAATGGTGGGAGAAGACCCTTGTTGAGGGTTAGGGTTAGGTAAAAATGAACCCAAAGATTGATGTGGCTTAATTCCAGAGATGCAGTAGGAAGATGGGAGAAAGTTTCACCAAGTCAACTATCAGTGCAGCCAGAGTGGCCCAATTGAAGCCTTTTCTCATTGCAAGACATATGAAAGCCTGTATAGAGTTTGAAAAAACAAAAAACAAACACAAATGACTCCCAGACCATGATAAATACGATTTTCTGGTCTGATGAGACCATAATTGAAATTTTTGCTGTTGATTCTAAGCGGTATATGTGGAGAAAACCAGACACTGCTCATCATCTGCTCAATAAAATCCCTACAGTAAAATATGGTGGTAGGAGCATCATGTTGTGGGAGTGTTTATCATCTGCAGGGATAGTATGACTTGTGACGATTGAAGGAAAAATGAATGTGGCCAAGTACAGAGATATCCTGGAAGAAGATCTCTTTCAGAGTGCTCGGCAGTGTTGTGCATCTTACGCAGTTACGTAGATAGATAGATAGATAGATAGATAGATAGATAGATAGATAGATAGATAGATAGATAGATAGATAGATACTTTATTTATTTAGATTGGGAAAAGAAAAAAAAAGATAAATAATAACAAAACTAAAATAATTTAGGAAACATGTTGGATGTCTCTGTTGAATAGTCTTATGGCTGCAGGAACAAACGATCTCCTGAACCTCTGAGTCCAACATCTCAATGAGATCAATCTTTCACTGCAGCTGCTTCTCTCACTGGTCAGCACATCATGGAGGGGGTGTTTAGTATTATCCAGAAAGCTCTGCAACCACCACAGTTCTTACAGGGTAGAGCTCCCGACCCAGTATAGAACTAGCCTTTTTGACCACTTTGTCCAGCCTTCTACAGTCTTTGTCCATAGCACTACTTCCCCAGCACACAACATCATACAGAAGCACACTTCTGATGACTGGTTGGTAAAACACCTGCAGCATGTGACTAAGGAAAAAAAAAGATGACTCTGTGCCTTCATGTATGCTGCGTCTGTGTTGGTGGTCGACTCCAGTCTCTGATCCAGAACCACCCCCAAGTATCTGTAGAACTCCACAGTCTCTATTTTCTCCCCATCTATATAGATTGGCTGTCTTGGTGGTTTAAATCTCCTGAAGTCAACCACCAGCTCCCTAGTTTTGGTGGTGTTTAAAAGAAGGTAGTTTTTTTTTTTCTCCAGTCAGTGAAGGTCTCCACCAGGTCCCTGTAATCCCAATCCTGTCCACTGCTCACACACGCCACAACAGCTGTATCATCTGAGTACTTCTGGATGTGGCAGGACTTTGAGTTGTATCTGCAGTCTGATGTGTAGAGTGTGAACAGAAAGGTAGCCAAAACAGTCCCTTGTGGGACCCCAGTGCTGCATTCCAGTGTCCCAGAAACACATATCCCCACCCTTACATATTGAAGTCTGGATTTTAGGTAGTCCATAATCCAGGATGTCGGGGAGGGGGCTACACCCATACCCACATGTTTTTTGCTCAGTTTGGAGGGCTTTATGGTGTTAAAAGCGCTGGAGAAGTCAAAGAACATTATCCTGACATAAGAGCCAGGCACATCCAGGTAGGAGTATGCCGAGTGCAGCAGGTAAAGGACAGCATCTTCAACTCCTAAGTGTTCCTGATAGGCAAACTGTAGGTTGTCTAGTTCCTCAGCAACCTACAGTTTCATTCTACAAACAAGATGCCACTCCAAGGTCTTCATGATGTGAGAAGTCAATGCCACTGGTCTGTAATCATTCAGCTCTACCGATTGTCCTATTTTGGGCACCGGTATGAGACATGAAGTCTTCTACGGCACTGGGATTTTTTCTACCTGAAGACTCTGATTGAAGAGCCTCTGCAGAGGAACTGGCAGTTGTCCTGCACACTCCTTCAGAAGCCTTGGACAAACGCCATCTGGACCAACAGCCTTGTCTGGTCCAAGTTTCCTGAGCTCAACTCGCACCTCTTCTACTGTTATCAGCAGTCAGAGCAGCTCAGGATACAGTGGAGGGGGGACAGCACAGGTGTTGAAAGTGGAGTAAATACCCACAGAGGTGGAGAAAGCAGCCGCAGACATGGAGGTAGAGGAGGAAGATGTGGAGGTGGAGGAGGCAGCCATAGAAATGTAAATGGAGGAAGCAGCCACACAGATAGAGGTGGATGAAACAGCCACAGAGGTGGAGGAAGTAGCCGCAGATGTAGCCACAGATGTGGAGGGAGCAGTCACAGAAGTGGAGGTTGAGGGAGCAGTCGCAGATGTAGCTGCAGACGTGGAGGTGGACGGAAAAAGTGCAAATGTGGAGAGGGAGTAAGCAGCCGCAGACATGGTGTAAAAAGCAGCAGATGTAGCCTCATATGTGGAGGTGGAGAAAGCAGAGGTGGAGGAAGAGGGAACAGCTGTAGATGTGGAGGTAGAGGAAGCAGCCTCAGACACAGAGGTAGAGAAAACAGCTGCAGACATCAAGGGAGAGGGAGCATCAGTGTCAAACCTGATGTAGTAATGGTTGAAGGAGTTAGCTATGTCTATATCATCTTCTATAGACTGGGCATTATTCATCTTGTAGCCAGTGATGGTCTTCATCCCCGTCCATACCCCTTTTATGCCACTATTCTCCAGCCGTTTCACTATTTTCCTCTTGTATTCCACCTTAGCATGCCTCAGAGTCTTTTTCAGGTCCCGTAGCACAGTCCTCTGCTTCTCCTTATCACCATCCTTGAACGCCATCTTCTTCTGGTTAAGGAGGCTCTTGATGTCACTAGTGATCTATGGTTTATTATTAGGATAGCATCTAACACTTCTAACCAGAATCACAGTGTCCCTACAGAAGGTGATGTTATCAGTGATGATGTCAACACTCCTATCTATGTCCATCTCTTGCTCCTCTAGCACATACCAGTCTCTGTACTCAAAGCAGTCTCTCAGTGCATCACTTCCCTCTGATGACCACTTCCTAAAAGTTATTGTGGTGACAGGAAGTGTCCTACATGAGGTTTGTATGTAGGTTGGAGATGGATCATGTTGTGATCAGATCTGCCCAGTGGAGGGAGAGGTACAGCCCTGTACGCCTCCTTCAGGTTGGTATATAACAGATCTAGAGTTTTATCTCCACGTGTTGGACAGTCCACATACTGCACAAAGTCAGTCAGGCAGGAGGGCAGAGAGATGTGATTAAAATCCCCTGTGATCACAATAAGAGCCTCTGGTTGCTGGGTCTTTATCTTAGCAACAACGTCATGGATGACGTCACACGCAGCTGCAGGAACTGCCCCGGATGAACATAAACGGTTAAAACAGCCATTTATGGAATCTCCTGTGGCATGTAGTATGGACGGAAACCAACTGCCAGCAGTTCAATGTCAGGACAACATACTTTCAGTTTAACCGTCACGTTCACGGGGTTAACCCATCTCCTATTGTAGAATAAAATTACTCCTCCACCTCGGCACCTTCGGGTCTTCTGTGAATGTCTATCCGCTTGCACAGCTGTGAAGCCGGTTATGTCCACGCATGAGTCCGGTGTGTTGCCATTAAGCCAGGACTCCGTTAGACGGAACAGACTGTACGCTCTATAAAGCTGTTGGTTTCGCTCAAGGGCCTCCAATTCGTAACTGTTGTTTGTGAGTGAGTTAACATTTCCCATGATGACAAAGGGGAGGACAGGCTTATATCTCCACCTGTTGACGTTGATCTCGCCTTTACCTTGACTCCGGCTCTGCATCCACGAAACGTCCTCCTTAATTCTGTTTGAATGGGATGTTTCAGTCAATGTTTTGTCCTCGATAGTTCCAACAGTTCTTCCTTTGTATAAACAACTTTATCAGATGCTGTACACATTATATTGATAAAAATAAATTATTTCCAACAAAAAAAATAGTAACGTAAGAGTATTTAAAAAGTTTGTCAGCTACAAAAAAAACAATTTTAAAAAGTCATTAAACTAAAAAACATTACTAAAATTCAGGAGCGACTCTGACTTGCTTCCATTTGACTGGCGCATAGCAACCAGTATTGGACATACATAATCACACACTTTCCATTAAGGTGCAAAACTAAGACAGTGTGGTGTTATTCTGCATAGGGTTTAAACTTTTATTATTCAGAAGGTAAAAGACTGTTTATATAGTTTGCATGGTTGTAAAAATGGGTCTGTCACTATTGTTTATACAGGTAAGCTTTTAAGTCATAAAACTCTGGGGTGAGTTTTATTGCAAGCTGTAAAAAACAGGATGTCTGTAGAGTTGGGGTGTTGCCATAAAACCATAAATCTTTATAATGAACCTTTGACCCAGAACAGAGACGACCCATCTTCTGACTCCAGGATTCTCTGACAGCAAATCATGGCTAAGACACTGTATGAAAATGTTCTGATTGGAGAGATTAGAAACGCCTAGAGGCCCGGTTGTCTATAAAGCTGTGAAATGAAGATCAGTTAATTGTTCAGATTTCTTTAAATCTGGACCACAGAGGAACTGACGGGGGCAAAATTCCTCTGTAAAACTGCAATTTGTTAATCTGTTCAAAATAAATGTTAAACTGGAAATTGGCTCCATTTTGTCTCTGCTTGAACATGCATTGAATTACTTATGATAATTATTTAATTCAACAACAGACAAATGTGAGAAAAGTGAAACAAAGGAAAAGCTATCCATTACATAATGTATGTATCTGTAATATTGTACAGTAAGCAGAGCACTATCCAACTGGTTGTAGTAAGACATTTTAAGACTGATTTGGTGTCAACTAGTCACATGAACAAAAAGCTATTGAAGAAAAATCACATATTTAAATTACCATAATTTAAAAAATTTAACTGTTTTTTTTTTTAATGAATCGGTATGTCATGTTCCTCGGGTGTCAAGCGACAATTGACAATTTTAATGTTGTTTTAATTTTCTTTAAGTGTCTCTTTCTGAACTGCTTTTACCATAAGTACGCTTGCGTTCGCTGCACTCCTCTGGCAGCCATGTTCGTGTGATCCCTAAAGTCAGGACACGCACTCATGTCCTTTATGACTGCTTTAAACTGTGCATGTTCATAGCAGTTGGGGCACGGTATAACTGGGATCATGTTTTTAATCGATGGAAAGGGATGGGAATGTGGTTATTGTGGTTATTGTATTTTCATTTGTAAAGAACTTTAATATTTATTTCTTCTATGAAAAGCACTTTATAAAAAAAAACAATATTTGATTTGATTTTCCATAAACTATTCATACAGATTGCATTTGCACCTGTGAAAACATTTTTAAGGTCTAATTACAGTTAATTACCAATTACTAAACAACCATAACCTAACAGAAAAAAATGTAAATATTAATGATAACATTTAAACATTAAATGTAAAATTAACTTTCTAAAGAATAAAGTTATTTCTTTTTACAATGACAATAATAGGAAAGCTATGAATTTCAGGGAAATATTTATCTATAGATTTGTTTTTCTTCTGTGTCAGCAGGTTACTACTTGTGTTTGGAATGAACTGTGTTAAGAAGAATGTATGATTAGATAAAATTACCTGTAAATAAAAAATGAACAAATATATCATGAACAAAGTGTAAAATGCTCTGTAAAAAAATAATCTAAATCAAGTATAATTTCAGAAATTCTGTCACCTTTGACTGAATTACATAAACAATCCTATCATAGCACAAGATACACGATTAGAAGTATGAAATGTCTATGTGGTCCTCCCAGGGTTGTTCAAGAATAATATCTCAATATCTATGCTGAAGCTAAATCTCCATTTAATTTTTGTCTTTATCTCCTACTTTCATATGCAAAGAGTTGCAAAAGAAGTGTATTTCCACATGTTTATATAGCAAGTGCACACCATGTTCAAAGTAATTACATCAATGTCAGAAACATTTTGTCATTGATGGAGTGACAAGAACCAACAGTAAGTTTGTTGATGTAGAGCTTAAGACTCAGCTGCCTTAATTATCTCTACTGCTTTCGCTTTGCTGTTCTTTCCA
This sequence comes from Apricaphanius iberus, assembly GCA_028564705.1. Classification (NCBI taxonomy): domain Eukaryota; kingdom Metazoa; phylum Chordata; class Actinopteri; order Cyprinodontiformes; family Aphaniidae; genus Apricaphanius; species Apricaphanius iberus. The sequence continues at coordinate 37,384 of JAPXFQ010000168.1, read as the reverse complement.
GAAGATGTCAGTTTCCTCCAGGCTTAAGAGGGAAGAGAGAGGGTGTAACTACTACAACTCCCTGCGATGGCTGCACTCACATTTCCTCACCCCTCTGGTGGGAGAAACTGGCATCCTTTCAAACAGATAAAGCATTTGACAAAAATGGAAGAGAGACATAATTCCATTTGTCTTGCTTGAGTCCATTCCATGTGAGGTGTAAGTGTTGCTGCTGTCAGCTCTGCTCCACACCTGTTTGTTGGAGATAAAATCCCATCTCCTGACAACTGCCCTTTAATCACTTCACCAGGTACAAGCCAGAGTAGTGTACCACTTTAGAAGGATATATATATATATATATATATATATATATATATATATATATATATATATATATATATATATATATATATATAGTCGTGTGTTTTTTCTTGCACTTGTAACTCTGCTCATTACTTTTGTATTCAACTCTAATGAATGACTGAATGAATTCAGATTAACAGATTTGATAGCCATATTCTTTCCTTTTTTCTATTATAATTTAGTTTTTTAGCTGTCTTGTCTTTAAATACAGTAACTTAAATTACTAGTTTTTTTATTGTTTTTTTTATTGTACCTAATCAATACATGCTGTGTATTTGTACAGACATACTGTTCACTTGCTAACATCTGCTGCCCAGTTACTAAAACATGCCATCCACTTACCCATTATGCTTCATAGCTGAAAGTGTGTGCTGTCTTACTGTAGAGTCTTAAACTTAAGTCGAACAGCTGTGCTGTTAAGGCATCAGTTTTACTATGTCTACAGAGAAACAAAACAGGAATTGAAGAAATCAAACTGATTTACATGTTGTTAGAAAGTTGCATTCATGCTTATGTTTTCATAAATAAATAAAAATTCTCTTCAGGTTACCTTGTTTCTTTTGATTACTCAATTAGTGTTACATGTTGCAAGTAGTCCCATGCAGAGTGCATAGGATACACAGCATATTGATGGATGGATGGTTGGATAGATGGATGTTGCAAAAGTTTGGTAGGTTTCATATTTCATTTCTACTTGTTATAAATGGACAGTGGAATTTCATGAACACATATACAGAATGTATAAATATTTCAGTTTATCCCTCTGCAGGTTGATGTTGGCATTCATTGTACACGTAAAGCCCCATACATATATGAACAGTCTTTATAAAAGGGCACACACAAGACAATAAACACAAGTTGTAACAAAGCTGACATAGCAGCCGAGTACAGGAGAAACATGTTCTTCAGTTTAGTGTTAGCTTTGTGTTATTCATTGCTTTTTTTAATTAGATATAAGGCTTTTTAGTAAGTGTGTATTTTGCCATGGGGAAATCAGACACAAAAGTTACCACAATACAAATACCAAGAGAGAACAAGACAGATTAGACAGGACCGAAGATGCAATCTTAGTTCCATACTTTCACATTACATATTTTTGGTGTCTGTTCTTACCACATTTTACACAAATAAAACTCTACATAGTTGAAGTGTTTTTATTTTATCTTTTTTTCTTAGCCAGATAAAGCTTAATATACAAGTTTGACTATTGATACATTTTAAAATTAAACTAGAAACTGTAATAACTGTAAGAAATTATTTCTTACAGTTTTATGAATTCTAAAACACTTTTCTTGAAACCTCCTTTAAAAAAATGCCCTTAAACATACATCCAAAACTCTTACCTACATTCACAAAACCCAACAGTTTTCTGTCAAAAGCAAAATAACACCTGATAATCAGTCGTCATGTCCTCAAAACCAATGTGTTCATCTCATATACTCAGCAAGTAAAACACATTCACCGCAGAACATTCATTAGACACTGCATCAAATAATTGAAGACACAACATCCAGAGCATGTAGCTGCAGTACGTTGTGTTTCAGGGAGATAGATTCTATTGAATCCAACATACCAAGGCCCCTCCCAAAACATCCATCCATCCAGTATGGTGACCATACTTTCCCCTGATGTAGCCCCGGGTCGCTGGAGAATGTCTAACTATTAGCAGAAGTTTCCTGCGACTTCTGCATGACCACTCTCTGCCATTATGGTGACTTTATACACAAAGCCTCTGAGCGGCCCGTGTGCACAGCCTCATGTCCACAGGTTTATGCAATGTCCAGACATGGTAATTGAAAGCCAACATGGCAGAACTAAAATATGTTCCGGCCAGTATGATTTGCATATGGGTCTATCGGAAGAAGGAGGGACTTAAGAAAAATAAGAAATGTTGTGGCGCCCCAGCCTTTTATCAGAGTACTGAACCCCACTATCATTTTAAGGATATATAAAACTTTGAAAGAAAAAGAAATCCTCCGGACTGCAGCTTTAATAGGAAATATTTTAAGAGTATTTCAACTAAAAATACAATATTAAGTGTGAACCAGTATGAAGTGATAAATGTAGATTACATAAGAAAAAATCCAAAGTGGAAAGCACATTAACTATTGTAAAACACAAATTCACAGTAGTGTATGATAGCTGGCTGAATTTGATTAGTATGTTCACTGTTTGTAGTTGTTCTCATCCCCCTCCTCCTCTTCAACCCCCTCTCACACAGATACTTCTTTGTATACCTCTCGGTATGTGTCCATCCATTGTAGATGTACATGTGCCACCTGAACAAAACTTATTTTTATCCTGCCCACTTGGTAAGATCACATAACCAGATACATGTGTGTTGAATTTCGAGTTCCTTTGTGTAAAAGATGACAGCTGTGTTTTTGTTGTATTCACATGTTGCTGACAGTGTTTACAGTTTTACTATATAAGTGCAAAATGGGTTTAGTGACTGTGAATGTATTTAAGGTTTTTAGAAAAAAAGGTGGATGAGTTTTGCAAATTGTCTCTAAGTACATGACGGGTGTGTAAAACTAGGCAAAATAGGTGTTTGATTTGAAAATTAAGTTAACGCCACTGATAATCTGGTTTAGAGAATGGAGTTTATTGCTTTAGTAATTACGTTTTTTTTCGATTGCTAAAACTCAAAAAGCAAAAATCAGGCACAGTTTACACAACCTCTACTTCTGTTCCCAATCGCTTGACTCAATTTATCACAACTTAAGATTTCCTCATCATATTAGAACACTGACTTTCCTTCTTTACACTCTGATGTCAATTTCACATTACCTAGCTGTCAAAACACAGCACACAATTTTTCAGGTTTACACACACTTCTCACATAAAATCTCAAAGCTTTAATCAACAACAAACAGATATTCAAATCTCTAAACTTTCGGGTCTGGTAAGCAATTTGCAATCAAGGACTGCAGCAGCTTGTTCGACCTGATCATGACATAGATAACCCACAGTAGATGAACTATGTGATAATTTGGGACAGTGTAAGCTTCCATAAGGCTGCCCAAGTGCATGAATGGTTTCAGGACCACCCACAGTTTTCTGTTCTATACTTTCCACCTTATTCCCCCTTCTTCATTCCGATTGAGGAGTTATTCTCACCCTGAGGGTGGTCCCACTGCTTCAAACAATGGAGGAGGCTTGTGGAGATGCGGGCTTTGAGGCCTGTCGAGGCTTCATGTGGCACTATAGGCGGTTTTTCCAGCGCTGTTTGGAGCAGGAGGACATCGCCTGCAATGTTGACGAGAGACTGGAGGCCCAATGCCCCATGATTATAAATTGGGCGTGGGGGGGATTTAAAATTTTGTTTTGTTTCAAAATTTGTGTGATGTCCAATGTTTGTCTATGAGAGAAGTGGGCATTGTAATTGATTCAGTGTGTTCCATTTCTACATTTGTGTTTTCAGTTTTGCTCTTAAGTGTTCTTTCCAATGCTTGGTAGTGTTCAGCCAAAAGCTACTTGTGTTTATTCAATGAATGGTATGTGTGTGTCATGTGAAAATATGGCTGTGCCAAATGAAAACACCTGTTCCATTTTGTGAACATGTTAAGAGATTTTATGGCAGAGTTGTTTTGCAAAGGGATGCCAGGGTTTATCAATTTGTGTGTGATGTTTGGGGTTTTGTGTGCTCAGTTTTAAAAAAACATACAGTTTTGAAAAACGCGTTTTAGCAATCGAAAAAAAACTGTAAGAAAAACAAAATGATTAGAAAATTTTTCAGTTTGTCACAGACTTGTTTTTGGTCTATTTTGGATGACTGCAATTTTACTTGAATTCTTCTTCATTAAAGTAATAAATAAGACCATGGGCCTGCCAGCACTTACTAGTTTCTGTTCCGAAAGGACACTGCCTTCCCGCTCACAAGAAAGAAAGAAAGAAAGAAAGACAGAAAGAAAGAAAGAAAGTAAGTACATGTGTCCTTACTTCATATGAAATATATGATGAGAAGTACCATACCACTCCCCCCTCCCAAGTGGTACTCAGAAGCTCAGTTGTGTTGTGTTGAGCCACTAGTTTAAGCATAGTTGTTTAAACAAGGGGGTTAACTCAGAATGTACTTGCCCTGCTTAAATAAAAAAAAGATAAATTAAGTGATTTGCTAAAAACAGTTAAAGAACACTTGCAAAACTTCAAATATGCAGCCAGAAAATTGTATGACACATTTCAAGTATTGAACTACATTGTTACAGCTTTGATATATATATATATATATATTTGAAAATGAAAGCAGAAACAAGCAGATGTGCACTTAGTATAATAATACCAATTCAAAACTAGTATTCACTGTATTATCTACCTATTTTTAGTTTAGAAATAGTTATAGTATGAAGTATTTTCTCCTTCTCATTTAGTGGGATGGGGGTTATCAGTTTGTTAGCTAAGTGAAAACAGATTGGGACTTTATCTTTGAGAATATGTCTATTGTAGCGATAATAGGAAAAAAAATTCTAAGAAGCCCTAAATACTGCTCTTCTCAAAGTCTAAGTGAGACAGATGAAAAAAACTATACTAAACAATATTGTAGGTTGATGGCAGATGAAAATTGTTATTGATTACCTACCCCACAACAAATGTATTCTTTATTTCACTTTTTTCTTTTCACTGTTATTAAATATCAGCCTCATTGTGACGTTAAGGAATGCATCTTTCCTGTAACAGGAGATGCAGCCACAATGACATTTGTTCTTGTGATGGAATCTTCTAATGGCATCATTTCCCCAGGCTTCATGCAGTTCAAGTGGAAGAGAATGATGGTTTTGATGGATAGTTCAATAAAACTTAAGTGCCACGTCAAGCTGGGTTCAGCTGTCATTTTAACTGAAGAGCCTATAGTGCTTGATGTTTTTATACTGTGAGATATTGCAGTTAATGTAATCAGGCACCCAGCTGGGTCTCCCTGGGGGTAAATCCCCACCCACTGTAGTATCTAATACCCTTGTGATTTTATTTAATGTTTCAGCTGATGCTGCTTTAAAATTAAAAAATGTGTGCAGGTTCGCTCCGGTTATTTCAAGTAGGATAAGATTTCTATTCATCCTCTCTTTTCTAATGTAACAAGGATGTAGACAGTCAAAATCAGATCACAGCAAATATTTTATTTAATTGTTGAATCTATAGATGTCCATTTCTCTGGATTCAAACTTATCAGCTAGAATAGTTCCACATTACCAGCTCATTTTTGATTGCGAGTACAGTAGAGGACAGCTCTAACAAACACTCAAAAACTTTCCTCTGGAGTTGAAGGAACTAAAATTATTCTGGGTCTGATGCTAACTATTCCCCTCAGTTACACACTGATCCAAATGGCCGATGGCCCTCCTGCTCTGTCAGTGGGGACAATTACATTGTACAGGACATCATTCTACAAAGATAATGTGAAATGTGATAGACAGAAGTATTACATCATAAATCCATCAGAAGAATTCAGTACTGATTTCCATTTCATTGTCAAAATCATTTTGCCCGTATATGATAACAGATCAACTGCTTACCCTCTATGTATGTACACAGAACTCAGAATGAAAGGAAATATATATATATATATAATTATATAATATAACATATATATATATATATATATATATATATATATATATATATATATATATATATTATATTGGAGAAATTATATTATTATATTATATATTATTTACAATAAATGCAGATAAAAAAAACAAGGGAAGGCTTGAGCTCCGGGTTCATGTGTGGTCTTGGAATGGTGGTTCAATGTTGAGGGAGGCAAAAGAACCTGGTGGTGAATGGTGTTTGGGGAGTGCTAAGAAGAGGTTCTGCAGTGCAATCTGGAGGTCAGTGTGGAAACCAACAAAGTAACTTCAGTCAGGATGGATAATCATCAAGCAAAAGCAGGCGCTCAGACAGCACCTGAAATCCACTGCAGATAATCAGCTGATGGCGAACAAGTGCAGAGACTGCAGCACAACAGCCATGCCTTTTTAATGAAAAAAAAAAAAAAAAAAAAAGATTTCTCACATGTGCACAGAAAGTACAAGTACATGTACAAGAATACACCAGAATCCTGACACTCACCATCTCTCGGTTTGTGTTCACCTAAGAAAAAATCTTTGAAAGCAGAAGTTTATAAGATGGAATGCCCCTCCCCCCAAAATATTTAAATGTACTTACTCATTTAGTAAGCATAAAAATATGCTCATATTTTCTGCTCTTTCACAGCAGAATCAAACTGCTGAGTTCCCTCACAAGCAGCGGTTTTTGCAGAGGTCTAGTAGCAAGCAGTTCATTTGATTCAGCTGTGTTGGAGAAGGAACCGGCCTAGAGTTACAAGACTGAACTGTTGCGCCCTTTGACTATAATGGCTGGTCCGCAACTATATACAGCTTTTTGCCTTTAGCCAGCACATACTCAACCTTGAATCTTCTAAAATAAAAAATAAAAACACTTTTTTTACTCTAAATGGTAGAAATTTAACCAGTGCCACTGATTCAGTGGGTTGAGCCGATGTCTTGCAATTGAAAGGTTGTAGCGATACTACCTTCATCATGTCAGTGTGCCCCTGCTAAGGTACTTAACTCCAAGTTGCCTCTGCATATCATTGTATAGATGCGTGCAAGAGTGTGAATCCGATAATGTGGCTCCAAAGTTCTTTGAATGATCAGTAGGAATAGAAAATAACAACCTAAATTCACTCCATCTATTATTTTATACAGTATACTTATGAGATCTCCCACATTATTTTCTACAGAAAGTGTCCAGAAAGCCTAAGAGGTTTCTGATCATAACTTGAATTAGCGGTGTCTTGAAAAAAATCAAAAAATTGATTCTGAATCGATTCTTATAAAAATTCTAAGAATTTAATCGGTTCAACGGTTATAAAATTGTTTCAATTATTTAACATAGTTTGCCCTTTTTTAGAGCTAAAATAGGAAAAAGTCCAGACAGACTTTTTCTGGCTTAGTTCTGAAAGTGTTAATATATTTTTTTCCTTGTAAATTGTAACTCACCCAGTGTAAAGTAATTGAATTACAGACATTAAATTAAGATAACAGCTTTTTCTTTTAATAGCACTGATCAACATCTATATCAAACTGGATCAGAATGAATTAGATCGGATCGGATTGTGGTAATCGATTCTAACTCTTGAGAATCAAAATCAAATTGATTCTTGAAATTTTTATCAATTCCCGGCCCTAACTAAAAACTCCTCAAAAGACATGTTTAGATGGATAACAGTAGCAATTATTTAGTAATAATTTTGAATAAATCTAATATCTGAGGTTGAACAAATCCAGCCTATGAGATAAGCTAATTTAAATTTCTTCTATTACAGATCTTTTTTTTTTTCTGTAGGACAAAAGAGACAGTCAGAACATAGTCTGACTGTTAAATCAAAACGTTCATCTTCTAGAAAGTGATTTTTATTCACCATAACAGATTGCACCAGTGTTATGGTGTATTAAGGAGAATGAGACCTAAAAATATATTTTTTAGTTTTAGTCTTTATCATATTCTGCTGAGGAGATGCAAACAAATAGAACACCCCATGAGGTTTGCTCTGTAAGCTGTTTGGATGAAAAGTGAGATGCAATTCTTAAATGTGTGCTAATTTGTAACCATGTCCGTTTAAGTCTGATCAAAGAAATGTAAAGCTTGATGCTTTAAGGAAAATGGCACCTAGATGATGATGCACTGCAAGTCTCAGCTTTCTTCAGAGCAGATATTAGTAAATAATACCCTGCAGAATTTCAGACTGCCCTTTGGAATAAAATGACATTCGAGTAAACATCTCTGGTGGTTCCCAGGTCACACTATAAAAAGTGGGGTGATCGAGCATGTTCTGCTAATGCTCCGAGGCTGTGGAATGCTCATTCTCCTGCACTCTGTTCTATTAAGGAATAGTCTGTTTTTAAAACACAGCTAAAGACTCACTTATTCATAAAGGATTTTATGTCTGAGTTTTATAATGACTGTCTGTTTTAACCCTTTATGTTTTTTTCTTTTCATTATGTTTATTCTGTTTAGATTTTTTTTTCACTGTAAAACACCATGTACAGTTATTAGATGTTGTTAAGACAATATACAAATACATAAATAAATATTGATTTATTAGTTGGATGGAATTCACAAGAGTTTGTTTAATAACAACTGTCAGAGTTTAAGTGCTTGGAGATCTCAGCTCGCTTTTGATGCTGGGGATAACAACATCTTTTTTCAACCTGAGCATTGTTTCAGTGAATACTAAATTTATCAAACACAATGCTTAACAACTGACTTTGTTTGTTTCCCCGTACCTCTCCCCCAGGGGTTGCGTTAACCAGACCTTGACTGAGTATCTGGTGTATCAGGCAATGCCCATATAGCCGATGCACCCTTTTAGGCTGCTCCAGGTTTGTTGTAGATTAACCAGAAGCATATAAAAGGCCCCCCTTTGGCTGTTTTCTTAAATGACTTAGGCTAATGATCCAATGAAATCCTTCAGCCCTCCTCAGCCTGCCCATCTCTACTACAGCATCTTCAAGTAGCTGTTTCTCCTTCCTTTATCACTGTCTGACAGAGACTGGGCTGAAAAAGAAGCAAAACCAATAGCTTTTTTAATATATTTCAAAGTTTTAAATAGGCAGCACACTATAGTTGACTGCAAGCAGTCTAAAATGAAAAAGAAATGAGTGTGAGCTGTGACTTATCTGTGAAACACAGTGTGGGGATGCTGTTACTATATAATCAATTGATTTCTTCCCCATTATCAGGTTGTCCCTTTGGCTGACTGGTTAGTGTCTGTGGATCTCACTTGGAACTTCTGGGTTCAAATCCTGCTTGCAGCTCAATTGTTTAAATTTGAACATTAGCTTTCGGTTGATAGACATCCTTCCTGGTTTGAGACAGAGACTTTTTTTAATTCCTTTTTTTTTTGCATTTTTCACCAAGTTCTAACATCAAGATAGTGGTTTGATCAGCTATCTGTGTTCAGTGCATAGCAGTGTGGATTAGAGATGGTCAAAAAATTAATAAAGAGAGGAGGAAAATATCACTAATTTTCACTTCATAACTCAGTCACACCAAATTAACTGGATAATTAGACAATACAGATAACTTTTCATATTTAATAGGTTTATTTTAGTGGATAAAATGCATGTTTAGAATATATTTAAAATTATGCAATTTAGTCACAATTAAGTTTTTACATGTTATTTGTAGATGCCTAAGGTATCAAAGATGTAGCATTTGGCTTCACATCTGTCCACACAGTAGAGTTATTTGTGTATTCATCACGTACACGTGTAGATTAAGCAAACAAAATCAAGGTAATTCGTTGCCTTACATTTTTTAAGTAATGAAGCATTAGTTGAATAAGTGCATGTAGCTCTGATTTAAACATATATTTTTTTATAATATCAACTTTTATTCCATCATATGCTCTCATTCCATTTGATATTTAAAATGAATGCAATTTATATTGACAATATACAATAATTAGCTGGATCTAGTATTCCTGACTTCAACTATACTTCTGTTTCCTTCAGTGCCACTTTTGGAGCCCAAAATTCGACACAGATATATGCTCATAATAAAGGCATGATTGTGTAGTCTAGTTTAGAAACAATTTATTTCATAAGACATAGAAAAGACATATATAACAATGTTTATTTGACATCTAATCTCACTTCAAGACAGGAATTGTGAAACTGTGCCCATTCACCAACAATTAACAACTTGGTGAGTAGTGAAGGCTGCTGCAGTTTTAAAGAATTTGATTTTTAAAACTATACAAATTTCAAATATCCTCTGATATGCTGTGACATCTGCATTTTTATACATTGTACTGGTGGGCTGCCATGGCCAAAAATCCCTGCTGCTGGTCTCCTACCGCAGACTTTCCTTCAATAGTTTGTGGGTCAGTAGATGTTTCGTTGAGATAGTCTTTTTGACCTCTGATCACTTCAATGGGATAAACGTGTTTTAAAACTTGTTGAAGGGACACTTAATAGCAATCTCCAGTGTGATAGTAGAGCGCAGATTCAGCCTCCATAGCATTTAAACCCCCATGAGAAATCATCTGTTCAAGGCAAAAAAAAATCACAAAATTTACGGCAATAAACTCTAGCAACCCCACAATTTTATTACCGACAAATGGGTCAGAATTTCAGTTCCATGCCAAACAAGAACCACATCAGGTATTATGCAATCGTTTAATTTCATTTTTATAAGTAGTTATCTGGTCAGGTTTTTTGGATTGAAATCATTTCAGATGAATAAAAAACAAATACTATCAAATGGTTATTCATTCATCAGATGATTGCTGGAGATAGGCACTCCTCTTTTGAGATTTAAAAATTGACTGACAGAAATTAATTATGACCACATTTTTCTTTACCCTGCTGGTCAAAATGATGGACTAAAAAAAAGGCCTAGCACAATCTCTGCTTTCCCCTCAGTTGTGTAGCTCCCTAAGGGTTCATTCATAGTCCAATTTTGTTCTCATTCTGCATGCTTTCATTTGGGTAATAAATATACTCCAAACTTTGGCAGTCCATTACAGGCAAATAGAGAAACATATTTGGTAAACAACTATGGACACATTTACTCACATGTAAAAACATCTGAGAGAAACCACTTAAACTAACATGCATGTTTTTGGCCTATGGAAGAAAGCCAGACTGGCCAAACAGAACTTGAGAAAAAAATGCGAAAAAAGTACTAAAAGATGTACTGCTGAGCAATGATAGCAATTATTACAATTGATTTAAACATTTGAGAAGATTTTTTTTTGTCATTTCTATGCGGCCAAACAATTGCTAGAAGAAAAAAAAAAGAAAGATATTTATCCATCTCCAGCCTCAACTTTCAAAGCAGTACAGGAATTTCAGTGTTTAAATTACCCATCACATGCTTAGACATCAACAATAGAGAAAAATGTGCCTTCATACATATGCAAGTTCTTCAAACAAACTATGGAAGTGCCATATGGGATGTCAGCAACCTACCAAGTTCCCTTTTGTATGAAAATGTGCTAATTTCCCCTCCTAACATCAAATACCAAAGGGACAATATATAAGTCCAGCTGTTTCATTTTTATTTTATCCTGTTCCACCCCATGAGATAGTTGCTGCAGCTAATGGTGCAAAGCAAAGGTTACAATCACTGCTGAGCAGAACACAGCCATATGCTGTGTGACCTCTGACTCACCTCAGCAAATCTACTTCAAATGCTGCTGTCTTTTCTGTTACACTTACATGATCCAACTTTTCGTCCTTAGCTCCATACCTCCCCAAAATGTTTTCATTTATTTTTTTGTGTTAGTTTTATATATGGGGAATATGTGCAGATTTATAACTTAACAAAAGTTAGAAATTAAATAACTGACACTTTAGCAAATTACTGTTGCTCTGACAAATCTTCAGCACAAAGCATCACATCTGTTCTTCTGTATCTATTTAGTCTGCCTTTCTGTCTTATGAGAGACTCAGTGTGTGGAGCTTCACTTTCAGCTAACAAGATCCACCGTTTACTCAGTGTTCCTGCCTTGTTTTTAAACAAATGTCACAGACTCTTTGTGCCCAGCTTGTCTGACTTTGTGAGATAGTTTTCCCTGGAACATTCCTCACTCAAGCTAAGTTATTCTTGCTGGTTCCTGTTTGCTGTTGCCTATCTTCAGTGGTCATCATGTGAGAGGCTGGGTACACCCAGGAAAGGTCGACAATAAGTATTTGTAATTCAAATCTCTGTAAGCATGGTCCTTGCTTATGACACATTACCCCCTCATTTGAACTAGTATCACCTTATAGGTTGGACAAAGCCTATGTGACTTCACCCGTAGGTTTCTAAAGAGGTGAATTGAAGGAAACTGGGAGGGTCCCCGCACTGCTATCTTGGCTGTGTTACATATCTCGTCACACCTGTAAAAAGCAAAAAATGGGCAAAGAGATGAGAGCGGGCTGTGAGGGTGGGGTTAGATGATTGGCACTCTAAGCCGATGTAGCGACGGGCTAACTGAGCTATCCCAAGCTAACAGAGGTTAGCAGGCATTGCTACCCCTCTGCCTTATAGCCAGATTCAATAATTGTGTCAAATAAAAGTATGAAGCCTTTTTGGTCCAAAAATTTCACTAAAACTAATATATAAAGTAGAAATGTAATATTTTCAACACATTTTTGAGAGTAAGTATTTAAAGAAAAGGATGAGTAACGGCCAGTTGCCAGGGTTATAAAATTTTAATTAATTTCTGTTTTTTATTTACTTATGACTTTATATTTTAAATTCTATTTTAGATTTAATTAGTTTTTTTACCATTTATAAGGTAGTTCAGTTTTAGTTTTTTGAAAATGCTTAGTTTCAGTTGATTTTTTATTAGTTTCAGTTTTAGTCTTTTCGTTAAACAAGTTGTGTACAGGGAAGAGACTAAATAAAGAAGAAATGTATTACAAAATCTTTTTTTAAAATGCATTGACATGGACCAGATTAATAACCATGCAAATCAGGCATGTATAACAGAAATATGGTAGAGTAACGTTCAAAATTCTGTTAACACAATAACAGCACCCGTTTATTAGAAAGCCCAACAATGAACACAGATGCTACAGGTCTGTAAAAACACTGACACTGAGTGGCTACACAACAAAACAAAATCCAAGCTACCATGATGCCTTTGAACATTTTACACATATCTATTAGTAGGTAAGTAAGTAATCCCAAATTGGACTCTCGCCTTTTCTCTCAATCTTTGCTTAAGAATGACTGGAGCCTCAGATTAGTTGCTGTGAACTGTATTAAACAAAATAGCAACAATGTACTGTACTCTCACAAGATTGGACAATATGGGACACAAAAAATACATTAATAGCAATATGTTTATTTTTCAAGGGTCCTATATGTGCCCAGATGTTTCACTTTGCTGGCTTAATAGTTAGTAGTCAGTATTCAGTTCCTGTCTATCCCAAAGGATCAAAAGTCGGTAATCAGTGCAGTTCTCTCCTACTGAACTATCAACTGTTCATAGAAGAAGAGCAACCTGCAGTCTACCTGCTTGGGATTGCTGTGGTTCAATAATCGAACAAAAAAAAACAACAACAAAAAAAGCATTCTTCTAGATTTCCACTCTCAGAAGGTTTTTGCCTGCTTCATCTGTACCCATGCAAATCACAATGGCTCCAAGGCTAAAATTAGGAGGATGATTCCCCTCTCCGATATCTGGCGTTTATGTCTGCTCAACCTATTTAGTTTATAGTCACTTCTATTGATTAGTTTTTAATGAAAATCAGCAATGGCTTCCTGCACCTTCTTCTCTCAGGCCTGACAAGTGTTGCACTGCAGCTTAGAGCAGAGACAAATGGGGATTATTCTTCCTTAACAAATCGTGTTCATATTTGATACACATTTGAATTTTTAAATTATTATTTTTCATAATTAATTTACTGATACTTTATTTTGGGGTTGAGATGAGCTAATCACAAGTGATCAACAGTTTAATAATGAGTTATATTAGTAATCCGATATTTCAATGCACTACTGACCCTAGAACTATCTGGGTTACACAGTGTTATATTAAATCCACAGAAATATAATTCTAATTGCGTAAAAAAGTGACCAGATACTCCTTGTACAGTCTGTTAGTTCAGTCAATACCACAGCAAACCATCTTTGTCCATTAAGTGCACGAATAACACCCAAACATGTGTAATCATTGCATACACAACTGTTGGTCATGTTCAGAGAAATGAAATAGCTGACACTTCAAAATGAGGCCATCCGTGGAGCAAGCAGGAGGGAGCAAGACAATAGCCACCAGGGCTAGCGCTGACAGCTCTTCTAAGACCTGTCAATGAAAAGAACATGTCCCCAATTTTTCATAATTTCAAACTTAACTTACACCTAAATGATGACTTCACCCCTTCAGTTGAGGACAAACCTGATTTGCTGGCATTTTTAACATCAGATCAAATCAAACTTTAATTATAAAACACTTTTCATACAAAGGAAATACAATTCAAAGTGCTTTATAGAATAAAAATTATCCCCAAATTACAATGTTGAGAGAGAATGGGGTGGCCTCTCGCAATGTTCTTTAGGTGATAAAAACCTATTTCAGTATTAGTTTTAATGTTGGGGATAAAAGTCAGCTCAGAGTCAAAAATCATGCCCAGGTTCTTCACTTCTAAAGATGGATTAAAATATAGTGATTGTAGTTCTGGTAAAAGTTTTTCTCTCTGAGCGTCAGGGCCAATAACTATAACTTCAGTTTTGTCCTGGTTGAGCTGGAGAATGTTTTTTGCCATCCAGGACTTGATGTCTAAAATGTAGTTAAAAAGTGCATCCATTGGTATATATATATATAGTGAATGAGATGTTTGACTGATTTGAAAGCCAAGATATATTTTAATCAATGAGGCAGAAGATTGTTGGTGCATACATATATATAGGCAGCACTTTTGGTTACTAGAGTTAATGATCCACTTTTATTATGTATTATCAATTCCTTACATTAATCAGTTAAGTTTTCCCCCAAATGATTTTAATAAATCATTTGAATTTATGTTAATATTTTCTGGAAAAGAATAATTCCATTCAGATATATTTTTAAGCAATAAAGATAATGATTTATAAATGCCAAAAACATTAGATGTGGTTGGCGCTAATTCTCCACTGTAACTGGGAGATAGAGGAAATAAACATAAACGTATTCAAAGATGGCGATGCAACATGGCAGGTTCATATGGGGTGCCGTGCACCCTCTGTATCTATAAACAACATATTCTAAGACATGGGAACACTTTCATGATAATGCGATTGTGATTAGAGTTCGGTAAAATACGTATTTATGAGAGCAGTACTTGATTTTTATTAATAAAAAGCTGAATATGTTACACACTGGGCCTTTAAATACTATGAAATCTATTTCATATTATTCAGATATACTGATGGTGACATGAAGCTTTGTATTTGGTTATGTAATTAATGTTTGATTTCCTTTACTATAGCCATTTGGCAGGCATTTATGTCCCAAAAACAGAAAAAAAGGAGTGAGGATCATAAATTACTTTGGCCTTGACTGTATTAATCATTGCTGAAAGTCTGTTTGTTTTTGTACATAAATAGTTTAAGATTCCCTTTGCAGTTTACGTTTGCATTGTGCCTGTGAAGGACTGTGAGACTCAATACTACCACATTTAAATTTATTTTTACATTGTAATCACATATATCGGCATCCAAGTAGGTTTAGTTGTGTATACACAAGGGATTATTACACACAAAGCTTGTTTCAACATCAATACCTTGAGAACAGTTGTTCTTCTAGCAGTGTGGCCAAGATAAACTACATAAGACTCCCTGTTGAGGCTATTTTTTTTATTTGTGATTGATAGCTTCAGAAAAGCAGTACAACCCAGATAACGAAATACACACTGTCTGTGAATGTAATGGTAATGACAGAATGGTGATTAATTTAATCTATTCCATAATTCATCTTTTAATTAGACTGGTCCATGTCTATCCATCATAGTTCTAGAGAGATGAATGGGATCATTGTGGTTTATTGATGAGGAGGTAGTTCTTTTTGATTGCTATCATATTTGACGCAAACACAGTGGCTGCAGGAATCTACTTTCAAATAAATGGGCTCCTTCTAGCCCCATTTTAGTTGTTAATTTGGGATGTGTATATGACATGATGTATGGAAATGACTGCTATAAAAAAAGTCATATTTCTGCTGCTCTCTTATCTTTAGTCATTCATTTTGGAACCAATATTTCTTTATACTTTCAGATAAATCTGCTGTAGCTAATCAGTATTATTACAACAAAATGCTGGAAAGCAGGATGTTGCTATTTTAAACATGCTTGAAACTCTGAAAAATAAAACAATTGCTTATTCATTCTGGTCTGGTCTAGTAATGGTTGCCACATAGGATAATACAAAAAAAATCCCCCAGCCATAGTGAAAAGATCAAAAGACAGACCACCAGACATAAAAATGAATAATCCCAGAATGCTCTTCAGTTTTATAAGGAAAAGGAGGGACATCATAACCCATATATAAGTACAAAGTTCTGCATCACTCTTCCTCTAGACCCATGAATTGACCAGGTAACTGTATCGGTTGATGGAAGAAAGTCCTGAACCTGACTTGTTGAAAACACTGCAGAAGGATTTTTTTGAATGACAGATTCCACTAAATAGTGAGAGAGATGATCTCTTTGCTAACACTCTGCTTCCCTGCCACAAAGCTGAGAGCTGCCCTTGAAAAAGGACTGGTCTGTGGGTGAAGATAGGAGCTTAAAGCTGACGAGCTGAGAGAACAACGTAAGAGAATGGTTGCTCGCTACCCACAAAGCCACAAGGACTATTAGCTTCTCTCTAAACAGCTGCTGCTAGTTGACTATCTAACAGCTGGTTTCATTGTTTTATTGCCTATCTCTCCAGACAACAGATTGACCGTTCAATGGTAACCTAAGGATCATTTTAGTACGTTTGTGTCAGAGCAGAGATAAATTAGCTTAGGATAAACAATTTTAAGGATTGTTTTGATGATCTCTTTCACTGTGTTGTGTTGCATTTTTAAGATTTCCTTCTTTTATTGTTTGGGTATAAACAGAGTTTTGAATGTTTTTTGACTAATAGAGTCATTTTAACTATGCAACACAAGTTACTCTGTTCAACTAGGGTCTAGCACAGGGGTTGGCAACCCATGGCCATGGAGCTGCATGCGGCTCTTCAGCCTCCTTGTAGATGCTCCCTTTGGCCTTGACAAAAAACAAACAAACATGAAAACGAAACACGTGTTAATTAACTGATGCTGTTATACACTTAAACACCTAATTTATTTATTTATTTATTTATATATTTATTTATAATGTGTCAAATAAGATATGTGTCACCTCTACATCTAAAGCACTCACCTTGACCTGCATGCCACCCCTGCACTATCTATGAAGAAACCTTAAAAAAAGAAAAATCTCAGAAGAAAATAAAGAGTTTAATTCTGCATCGATGGAAGCATTCACCTTCACTGCCAACAAAGCTGGCCTAGTGGTGTGCTTAATATGTGGCGATAAATAATCGAACAACAAAAAATGTTACGTTGAAAGATTATTTTCGAAACAAGCAGTCAGCATTGGCTGAAAAATTAACCAAGTGAAGATGAGCAGAAGAGAGCAATTTCAGAACTGCCACGGAAACCTGAACAAAGCAAACATACACAGTCAACTACACTTGCTAGTTTTGTGGCAGCTCAAGAGATCTGAGGAGGGGTAAGCCGTTTACAGACAGAGAATATATAAAAGAATCAATTTTGAAAATATCCTCATCATCATCATCATCACAACTCATGCGAGGGGTTGTGTGTCGTCCCACTACAGTGCGTTGAGCCTACCAGATGAATCAGTTGTTTCCAGCGCTGGCCGTCTTGTGCCAGTGGCAAATCAGAATTGTTAGAGGTCATCCGCAATAACATCGAGCGATTGTGTGAGGGGTTTGCCTCGTGGTCATTTCCAGTCTGCAGCCCTCGGGGTCAAACTGCAGAATGACTCTGGTCTGCAAAGGAAGACAGAGAGCATGGCTGAGCCAGTGGATACAGTGATGCGCTGCCAGGCAGGATGCTTTGAGCTGGCGCATTTGTTCTCTTAGCACTCGGTTGGAGAGCCGCTGAGGCCACCTGATGTTCTGGATGGTTCTCAGAGCCCCACTGTCACAGCCATCAATTCTTGCAGCCATAGTCTTGTTTAAGGGCCAGGTCTCCGAGCCATTGAGCAGGATGGAGAGTACGGTGGAGTTGTAAATACGAAGCTTCATCTTGTGTGAGATGCTCTGGTGCCGCCAGAGTGGTTTCCAGAGAGACTGCAGAACTGATGCAGCCAGAGCTCTTCAGCTGTTGATCTCTGGTTTCGGGTCTCTGTTGTCTGTCATTAATGAGCCCAAGTACACAAAATTGTTGACCGGCTCTACGATGTTATTACCAAGGCATTTTGGAGATAGATCTGGTCCTTCCCGACATGCATGAACTTGGTTTTGGTCCAGCTCACTTAAAGGCCAACCTTCTCTGCCTCTTCACTGTAGATCCCCAGAGCATCACTCAGCTCGTTGTGAGATGTGCTGAGCAAGATGGTGTCGTCGCCATACTCCAGATCAGTCAGGGGGTAGCTGCCAAAGAACACTCAAGGGACTCGTTCACAAACCTGGCACATCAGATGGTCGATGAGGCAGTTGAAGAGGTCAGGAGCAGCCATGTTGAATGGAGATGGAAAACCAGTCAGAGTCTCTGCCACTGATGCGGACGCACCTCTTTGCGTTGCTGTAAAGAAGTTACAGAACATCTATTTTCTGACTAACAAATAGGAAATCGTTCAAAAAGTTAGAGAAATGCCTTTCTCAGTAAAGACCGTCAAGGACAGGAGAATTAAAATGGCAACAAACATCACCAGTAAGCTAATTGATGACATCACTTCACAATTGCCTGTGATTAGTCAAGTGCTGTAAATGATATTGAGCAGACAGCACTGTTGTGTAGATATTTGAACTCTGATGGGTCGCAAAAATAACTGATTTAACTCATACTGCTAAAGACCCAAATGCAGGGACAAGACATTTTTGATGCTGTTGTATGTTTTCTAAAACCCAAAGGAATAAACACCACTCAACTGGTGTCAGTGTCTACTGATACGGCACCCACCATGAGAGAACCACAGAAGGGGCTTTGTGAATTTAATTCAAAAGTCACTGGATCAAGAGCTGATGACGTTTCACTGCATCCTCAACCAAGAAGCAGTGTGCTCAAACATTCCCCCCTGAATGTGTGAAAGTGATGAGCCTCGTTCATCACTTTCACACATTTAGATAGTGAATAATAACTGCAAATAGGTTAAACAACAGACAGTTCTGTTCACTGTTTGAAGAAGTCAACAGAGCATATTCAAATCTCCTACTGCAAAACAGAGTCCGGTGGCTGTGCAGGGCAGAAGTGCTGAAATGCTTTGCAACCTGTTTGGAGCATGTGAGAACCTTCTTGGAAGCTATCCTGAACTGGGAGACTTCGACTGGCTGGTAAATTTGCACTTCATGGTGGGTATGACAAGTCACTTAAACACGCTGAATAAAAAGATCCAAGGAAAGAGAAGCACCACCCTGCAGATGCTGAATGATGTTCTGCCATTTTAGCACAAAATAACAATGTTTGCCAGAGATGTATACAGAATGGTAGGCTCTCTCACTTCCTCTCCCTGAGAGAGTACAAAGAAGTGAACAATCACATAAATTGTGATTATTTCCACCTTACAATTATTTCAATGCAAGCTGCATCTGGAGAAAATTTCAGTGAGTTCAGAAAGGAAAAAAACTAGACAAAAAAAAAAACACACTATCCTTACCTGTCACACCCCTGGACATCGACCCGTCTGTGCTGAATACATACACATTCACATGAGTAAGTAAGCCCGATCTAGAAATTGAAATGGCTGACATAAAGATTTATGGGTGTCTAAGTTCAAATGCCTGACAGCGGAACTTGAAGAAATCGTCTGTCAGACGGCTACTATCGCACATATGGAGTAGTATTGAAAACCTCCTCAAACCTGACACATGGAAGCCCATTCCAGAAATGTGTATGAACGTGAAAAAAATATGCTTTTGGAGTCCTGTCAATGTTTGGCTCAACATCCTTTTGTGAGCAACTGTTCTCAAGCATGAACTTCATAAAGTCCAAATAATGCTCCTGCTTCACACATGTGAACCTGTAGTCCTGTACTGCCCTGACATTGAGAGCTTAACCCCTAATTTCCATTGCATGGGCTCCGCCACGTACTCTTCGGCTGTTGGCTGCCGTCCTTAATTTACACTGCATGCGCTGCACGTCCGCTCCGGAGCCCAGAGGTGTTCAAATAAGCCTGATATATTTTGAAAACTTGGAGACTGATTGTCAACTGTTGGCAAAAGTTTATTGGGTTTTGTGCAAAAACACTTACCGTACCCTCAAGAAGAAGAAGGAGACAAAGGGCCGTAGCCTCCAGGACGATGGAAACCTGTATAGATCTGGCTGGCTAAGTGGAAGGTGGCAGCTATGCTTGGGGAGAACTAATCAGCATGCAGTAGAAGCTCTACAAGACCTCTCGGTGAGTTTTTTAAATGCTAATTACCGTTAGCTCCGTGAAATGTTAAATATGAAAAAAGTTATATATATATATATATATATATATAAATTACATTAGATCAATCACTGCGGCAACCAATTCATAAAACAAAGTACATTTTCGAAAGGCTACTTATGTCTAATTCAGCAGAATATTTAATGAAACATTACTTCCTACAAATAATATTTTGTGTTCAATGCCGTTTTGCTTTGTGAGTTTGTCTTTTGAACACAAACTGAACTGTGCCATTAGTCTTAAATTAATCACAATTAGTTTAAAACTAACTTAGCTTCACTTCCAATAATCTATCGTACAAGCCTTGGTCTATTCAGAGAAAAACGTTTTGGGTGCTAGTGTTCTCAATCCATAAGGGTATGAATCCGTTTTAACTTAAACATCTATACAATTAACTTAATTTGACCTTATACGAAAAGGTGACTTGCAAGCTCTGCAAATTTTGTTTTCCAACATGTTCAATTTCCACAATTATTGCACTTGTGTTGTAAAGTTTTTCATTCTCATTAACCCACCTTTCAAGTCAGAGTTTCAAGCAGCATCAAGCTGCTGTTCACAACCTCTGATTAATTTACATATTACTGTTAGGGAAAAATAATAATGTTGTATTATTATTTTCTTAGGGTGTATTTCTTTATCACATAGTTTAAATGTACTTTTTAAATGTCATTTGGTTTCAACCATATGTTCCTTTGTATACAACCTGTTCTTTTAAGATGCTAATGAAGTTTGACCAAATAAAGAGAGACTGCAGTGGGAGGGCCCTTTGAGACCAGGTGACAGAGCTGTGTGATCAGGACACAGAGCTGGGAGACTGTCTGAGAAGCTGAACGGAGAACGGTCAACCAGAGTATCTTCCTGGTCTACCTCTGCAGAACTTTATTTTATCTCCCACTGCAGAGTTCATTTAACTTCAATTTCTCTCCGACCCCTGTGTGTGATTATTTCTAGGTTAAACCACTATTTTTTACCCTAACAATTACCATTGTGTAAATGCTGAACTATTAGGTAAAGTTAGAGGCTATTAATATCTGTGATTAAGCAAGTAAAATATTTAGCAAGTTAAAATTATTCTGGATTTTATTTATGCTTAATACATTGAGTGGTTCTAGACATTGCATGCATTGAATCATTGGACAACTGTATGCAGTGACACTAATATGTACTTTAATTATATCTCTTCACTGATAACCCTGAGAATTACAATAATTATATCAGATTGCTGCCAGATAATATTCATATTAACATTTGCTTATCGGCAAGCCTCCTATACTGTTCATTTGATATGCATACATTGTAGCTGTGCCCCCATTTTTTTACTTATGTCTTCTGGTCTGTAGATCTTGTCTGAAAGGATTGATGATCATTTCAGAAAGCTCTACGTCACATTCTACTTTGAAGTAGTAAAATAAGGACTGCCATTGGGTTCAAAATGCCACCTTCTGTGTTTTATATTATTATTTTCTTCATTTACACTTTTTGGTGAATTTTTTTTCAATTTAACATGATTTCACAGAAGATTAGAGCTGGAGACTCTGCAATTTTAATTTCTCTTGAGCATGAGCATGAAACCTTTCTCCGCTAAAAACTGTTGAAAGGTGCATCCTTTGCTTGAGAGATGATTGGTCTAAGCTCTAATTACAGTAACCAAGAATTTGATGACAGTTGTAAAATTAATGCCTGAAGGTACAAGGAAAAAAGAATTGCATTTTCATCAAATTAACTAATTCATTGTTGTTTTGATGAATTATAGGTCTAGACTGTTGATTATATCTGAAAAGGAACAGGAACAAAATGAAACTTTACCCCAATTTAGTGTTAACTCATACAGATATAGTACCAAATACTGTACAATATTTACTTAGTCACATATTTAAATGATAATTATGTGTCTTGACTATTTCAAATTTGTGGATGTTCACACAAAGTGCTGCACATTACATGTTAATGCATCATTAGCAGTAAACCTTTTGATCATAGGTTTCAACCATTATTTGTTTGTTGCCAAGCATCCCAGACAGTGGTTGAGTCAGGTTTCAAACCCAGTACCTTATTGCTGCTAGGCAACTAAATAAAAATTAAAAGTCCAAATTTTAAAACAATGTATCAGGCTAATCTTTTGTTTATTTTTGAAGTCTCTCTTTAATTCAGCCCTTTGTTCTTTTACTTTTCTCAGTTAGTATTAACAACACACAGAAATAACCCCATTGTGCCGTTTTGACATATTACCAGACCATGACATCTTGTTTTCATTTTCAGGCAGAGTTCCAAAACAAATTAGATATTTCTGGCTGCAAACAAAACCATGAACAGACAATGCATTGAGTATAAGCTAGCAAAAAAATATATAATTGGTTTCAGGACCATTATTTGACACGTCTAGGCATCTGTCAAAATGAACAATACCCAGACGTGGACAAAATTGTTGGTACCCTTCATTAAATAAAAGAAAAACTCATAATGGTCACAGAAATAACTTTAATCTGACAAAAGTAATAATAAATAAAAATTATATAAATATTGACCAATGAAAGTCAGACATTGCTTTTCATCCATGCTTCAACAGAATTATTTAAAAAATAAATGCATGAAACAGTCCTGGACAAAAATAATGGTACCCCTAGAAAAGACTAAAAATAATTTGACCAAAGGGACATGTTAATCCAAGGTATGTCCACTAATCAGCATCCTAGGTGTCTACAATCCTGTAATCACTCAGTGGGCCTATATATAGGACTCCAGGTAGTTACTGTGTTGTTTGGTGACGTGGTGTGTACCACACTCAATATAAACCAGAGGAAGCAAAGGAAAGAGTTGTCTCAGGAGATGAGAAAGAAAATCATAGACAAGCATGTTAACTGTAAAGGCTATAAGACCATCTCCAAGCAGCTAGATGTTTCTGTGACTACAGCTGCACGTCATTCAGTAATGTACGATCCATGGAACTGTAGCCAACCTCCCTGGATGTGGCTGCAGGAGAAAAATTGATGACAGATCAAATAGATGGATAATCCAAATGGTAACAAAAGAGCCCAGAAAGACTTCAAAATAGATCCAAGCTGAACTTTATGCTCAAGGAACATCAGTGTCAGATCGGAACATCCTTCGCTGTTTGAGCCAGAGGACAAATAATTAAAAAAAACAGACTGGAGTATGCCAAACTACATGCTGACGAGCCACAAAGCTTCTGGGAGAATGCCCTGTGGACAGATGAGACAAAAATTTAACTTTTTGCCAAGGCACATCAGCTCTATGTTCACAGATGGAAAAATGAAGCATATCTAGAAAAGAACACGGTCCCTACTGTGAAACATGGGGGAGGCTCGGTTATGTTCTGGGGCTGATTTGCTGCATCTGACACAGGGTGTCTTGAATCTGTGCAGGGTACAATGAAATCTCAAGACTATCAGGGGATTCTAGAGAGAAATGTGCTGGCCAGTGTCAGAAAGCATGGTCTCAGTCGCAGGTCACGGGTCTTACAACAGGAAAATGACCCAAAACACACAGCTAAAAACACCCAAGAAGGGCTAAGAGGAAAACACTGGCCTTCTATGAGCCCTGATCTCAATCCTATTGAGCATCTTTGGAAGGAGCTGAAACGTGCTGTCTGGAAAAGGCACCCTTAAAACCGGAAACAACTAAAACAGTTTGCTCCTGAGGAGTGGGCCAAAATACCTGCTGAGAGGTGCAGAAGTGACAGTTACATGAATCATTTGATTGCAGTGATTGCCTCAAAAGGTTGTACAACCAAATATTAAGTTGTGGGTACCATCATTTTTTTCCAGGCCTGTTTCATGCAGAAACGGCCAGATTGTGTATAGACCTAGCTCGCTGCACGCAATACGCTCTGTGCCGTGTTGATAGATCAGCCAGAGCCTGTTTTTACGATACTGTGCCAATGCGCAGGTTTTAACAAGTGCAAACCGCGGAAGCTGAAGTCTTCTGAAGGAGCTGAGGGAGGTTAGCAGAGGGGCCTGATGAGGAACTTGCCACTGTGTGGGTGTGATACATTGGTAACCCGTTGATGGCCCGAGATCTCTACATACCCACATTCAGTAGTTTGCATCCCCACCTACAAGTCTCAGCTAGATCTCTATTTAATACCAGTCATGAAGCTCACTGAATACATGATCATATAGCAGATAAACACACAGGAGCTTGAGGTGACTGTGAATAAATAGGTAGAGCAGTTATCTTGTAATCAGAGGGTCGTAGATTCAGTTCCAGCTTCCTCCTTTCACATTTCAATGTGCCCTGGGCAAGGCATTTAACCCCATTTTGCCCACTGAGCTTATTATCAGTGTATGAATGTAAATGTGCTTGTGATTGCAAATGGTTGAATGTAGCTCCAGTGTAATGGTTTCAGTGGTCAGATTGACCAGAAAAACACTATATAAGTATAGTCCATCTACCTTAAATATATACATTTGTATATATAAAAATATTATATTTAAATATGCTCTGGTTATCATCTTTATGTCCCATACTATTACAAGATATTTGATTATACAGCATAGTCTTATCTATGAAAAAAATGTGGAGGTTAACCCAAATAAACAATAATATTGTGTTTTTTTACAATATCTCGGTGCCTGTACATTGGAATTTACCCCGGTGAATGAGAGGGTACCCTCTCTCCACCTATGGTTGGGGAGACAAGTCCTGACTGTTTTTTGCGCTTATGCACCAAACGGCAGACCATATTATGTACCCTTCTTGGAGTCGTTGGAGGGCATGCTGGAGATTGCTCCCTCTGGGGAATACCTTGTTCTACTGGGCGATTTCCACACTCATGTGTGACCTGGAAAGGTGTGGTTTTGAGGTGTGTAAACATACAGTAAGGGTGTCCATGGTGCACTAAGCTCCGGGACACCCTAGGCCGCAGCTCGTTGTTTGACTTGGTTTTCATTTAATCTGATCTGCAGCCGCATGTTTTGTACACTAGGATGAAGAGTGGCGAAGCTGTGCACCGACTGCTACATGGTGGTGAGTTGGTTCCGGTGGAGGAGGACAGACCTGGCAGGCCCAACAATATTGTGAGGGTCTGCTGGGAATGTCTGGCAGATTCTACTGTCAGAAGGACCTTCAACTCTGCGACTGCGGTAGAACTTCGAACATGTCCCAGGGGTGGTGGGAGACATTGAGTCAGAATGTTCTGGACCTCCATTGTCGAGGCAGCTGACCAGAACTGTGGCCGTAAGGTGGTTGGTGCCTGTTGCGGCAGCAACCCTCAAATCTGCTGGTGGACACCTGCGGTGAGTCAAGGCAAGGCAATTTTATTTGTTTAGCACACTTTCAACACATGGCAATTCAAGGTGCTTTACATGATTACAGAAATGGGAAAATTAAAACATAGAATCAATAAGAGAAAACTTAAAAACATTTATAAAACAAACAATGGCATTTGATTTAAAACGTTTTTTTTAGGATAAAAACATGTAATAGTAGTATTGTAAATAATAGTATTGGTTTCTCATAGGCATCTCTAAATAGGTATGTTTGTATTTTGGATTTAAAAGAGATCAGTGTCTCTGCAGTTTTGCATTTGTCCGGCAGTTTGTTCCAGCATAGAAACTAAAAGCTGCTTCTCCATGCTTGGTTCTCGTTCTAGGGATGATAAGTAGATTAGAGCTGGAGGACCTGGGAGATCTGGATGGTTTTTACCACAATAGCAGTTCTCTAATGTACTCTGGTGTTAACCCATTTAATTATTTATAGACTAATAAAAACACTTTGAAGTCTATTCTCTGAGCTACTGGGAGCCAGTGTAAGGACTTTAGAACTGGAGGGATATTTTTCTACTTTCCTGGTTTTAGTGAGAATACGAGCAGCAGCACATTTGATCAGCTGCAGCTGCAGCTGCCTGATTGACCTGTGAAAATATGGTTACAGTAATCAAGGCAGCTGGAGATGAATGCATGGGTCAGATTTTCTTGGTCTCCTTGCACCATCAGTCCTTTAATCCTGGAAATGTTCCTCAGGTGATAGAAAGCTGATCTTGTTATTGCCTTTATGTGACCCTGGAGGCTCAGGTCTGGGTTCACTATTACACCTAGATTTCTGGCCTGGTCAGACGTTTCTAGCTGGACAAACTGAAGTTGTATTTTGAAGATAAGTATTTCAGTTTGTTTTTGTTCAGTTGAGGGATGCTGTCATATTGAAGAAGTACTCCTATCAGGTCTTTTTGGCTTGTGGTATGCTGAAAGTAGCTGATAGGTACTGGAAGGCCAAGCGGAGTGCATCTCTGGTGGTCCCTGAGGTAAAAACTCAGATGTGGGAGAGACCATAGAGGACGACTTCTATGAAGCTTCAAGCAGATTCTGGTCTGCCATTAGGCATCTTGGGAGTGGAAGCGGGCTTCCACCAACACTGTTTACAATGAACATGTTGTGCTGCAGGTTGGTGTTCCCCTATTTAAAAATGGGGACCACAGAGTGTGTTCCAACTTCTGAGCCTCCGTGGTAAGGTCTATACACTGGCTCTGGAGATGCTTCCTACAGGTCAGAGAGGAGGTACTGCCCCAAGTGGAGGAATTCCCATATCTGGGGGTCTTGTTCACGAATGAGGGGAAGAGGAGATTGATAGGTGGATTGGTAAGATGTCTGCAGTTATGCGGGTGCCTTACCAGTCTGTTGTAGCAAAGAGTGATCTGAGCCGAAAAGCGAAGCTCTCGATTTACAGGTTGATCTACATTCCTACCCTCATTTATGGTCACAAACTGTAGGTAGAAAGAACGGAATTACTGATACAAGTGGCTAAGATTTGTACGATTTGATCGATCAAGAGCAAAACCACTTGTTGGCTTGGGAGTGATACATAACAGGAGGTTGAAGCTAATCCAACACGTTACAGCTTCAAAAAGGGATTCAAAAAAGGAGGGAGCAGGGCCTCAGATCTAAATGCATAAAAGAATAGCAAGAAAATTATTCTAAATCAGAATTAGCATCAGATAGTTTCATTCCCCAAAATATTAAAAGCGCAAGGAAGATTAGAAAGCTCCTTCTAAATAAAAGACGATGAAAAAAATTGATAATATACATCTCAGAAACAATGACAGATCACCCGATTTTGTAAGTTGAGTATAAAGACCTTCAATTTGTAATTTGGGTCTGACTTTAAGTCCATGTCTAGTTAAAACAATTTCTTATGAAATGCACAATTTTATATTTATATTTGTCAAATTTGGACAGTCTTAAAAACAGTTATTTACCTCCTCTACATCAACACTAATTCCAACTCACCCAGGTTTTGCACAAATTGTGCACAAGCAGAAGAAAATATGGAATTAAGCAGGATAGAATGATAAAACAAGAAAAAAAAAATGTATCCAGTCACAGTCAGCAACTTAGTCAGATACCAGAGATTAAAAGCATGTTCTCACTAAGATTTGAAATAAGCAGGTGAAGTGGCAAAGAGTTCCAGTGTTTTGGAACAGCAAAACAATAATCACCACTGATTATCCATAGTGTCTTTTGAAATTTTAAAAACTTATGATGCAATAGCCTAAGATAGCATGATAGTACTTATGAACTAATATATGGCTCCTTATCTGGTCTAAACAACATATTTTGTACGGTTGCCATTTAAAAATAAACACATAACAAATAAATAAATCAGTTCCCCACCCTCTCTTGATTTCAACAAGGTATTTCAGGTGTGCCTGGACAGAGCAGCCACAATTGTGCTTTAGCAGAATATAAATCCAGGAGTTATCTGCAAGAAATTAAGAAAATGGTCTGGTGGCACATAGGCCATGTTTACATATATTTTATGCAAATATATATTGTTGTTTTCTCTGTTATTTACCAATTGTATTTTTGTGGTTAGAACTAATCTTAGTTGATTTTGGTTACACAATTACAGGGTACCTTTTTATTCTACACCTGTTAGCATATACCAAATGTGTCAGTACCTTGCCAGTATGAGTTCAGTACCGCTCAACCAACAATAATGAGATTAAGGGAGAAACTGAGTTTTCAGGGAAATATCGCATCATTAGATCAGAAAGTGGGACATCCTTTGCAATGAGAGATGTGTTGTGTTATTAGACTTCACATATAAAATAGGGCTACCACTAATGATTATTTTTCTGATTATTTAACTAAACAAACCCCATATAAATTATATTACTGCAGCAGTACACTGCTGCTTTAATACAGCCTTCGTTGCCTTCTAAGTTTTTAAGTATTGTTTGCTATCTAAAACACTGACAATTAAGATAATAGCTTATTCTCTATGTATGAACTAATTCTAAAATGCAACATTAGCATTACAACAGACACATGGTGAGTGCTACGGGTAACTGAATAACCATCACCACTGTTAATGTTACAGCTATCAATATAAATAATACAGCAGTGTCTTCAGTCAGAAGCTTCATCAAACCGCTTTGGGTAATCAGCCACTGTTTTGAAAACAGAGAACGTTTCCCCAATTTTCCCTGGTGACACAGGAGCAAGCTCTGTGCATCAGAGCGACAGAGGCTCAGATCTACCACACCAGACAAGACCCAAGGTGTAGGATGTGTAAAGAGGCACCTGAGAAAATCCAGCACAAATGAGCAGGGTGTAAGATGCTGGCAGGGAAAGCATACATGTAACATCATGACCAAGTGACTGGCATAGTGTAAAGAAACATCTGTGTGGAATGTTAAGAAAAAGGAACATTAGAAACTTGAGAAATACCGAGGGCTCAGAGAGGAGCTAGCAAAGGCTTGGAAGGTGAAGGTACCCGTGGTAATTGGAGCACTCAGGGCAGTGAACCCCAAACTGGAGGAATGGCTGAAGCAGATTCCTGGAAGAACCTCAGATATCTCAGTCCAGAAAAGCGCAGTACTTGAACAGAAAATATATACTGCGCAGGACCGTCAAGCACCCAGGCCTCTGGTAGAGGACCCAAGCTTGGCATGTAACCACCTGAAGTGGGTGTGAAGGGAATTTTTATATTCATAACAAATATATATATATAGTGCATATACATGTCAGGTTTGTCAAACGTACAGCGTTAACAGGTCGATTAAATTGTAGAAGTAACACAATTTTAACACGGATTAATTGTCCTTATGCAATTAATACATGCACAACGCATGAAACTTTTCCTGTACTTTTTTGGTTTGTTAACCCTATGGTGGATCTTCTATACATCGACTTCCATTTTCTTTCACAACATAACTTAGTGGGTTTATGGATCTTGACATAAGAATAAAATAAATAGTTCTGTTTTGAATTTGTTTTGGCAGTGAGTAGCGTCACTAATCAGCACCAAGCAGCAACCACACCAAAAAAGAAAAACCCACTGGCATACTGTCATCACAGCCAAGAGAGTCTCGGCTGTGATGTCATTTCATGGTTGCTTCCCATGGTTGAAAAGGTCAGCT
Source organism: Apricaphanius iberus (assembly GCA_028564705.1). Lineage (NCBI taxonomy): Eukaryota > Metazoa > Chordata > Actinopteri > Cyprinodontiformes > Aphaniidae > Apricaphanius > Apricaphanius iberus. The sequence continues at coordinate 7,547 of JAPXFQ010000168.1, read as the reverse complement.
TTCTTTCAATGCATTTATTTAAATGAGAATTCATTTAAGACTGCAGAAAATTCTGCTAGTTCTGCCACAACCAGAAATAATTTAGTGAGAAAAAAAAATCTGCAATTTTTGCTACTTGTTTCTATCTAAAACTTTCCCAAGATTCTTTGCATGCAAGATGACTGCTGTGAGGTTTTCATTTTAGATGGCCCCACAGAAATATGTGAATTAAAAAACAACAACTTTTAAATTAGAAGAATGATGATGTTGCGAACCTTGATTATAAAGGTAAAGGTGAGGAGTAACATAAAATATGACGTCTGTAGATGTAAAATAAACCAACAGATTTATTTGCTAAGTGGGTAATATATACAGGGGAAAAGGAGGGTGATGGTTTATGTTACGGGCCTCAGAGGGCTGAGGGCCACAATAACAATTACTGTTGGTCCTGTGGTGGACCAGACCTGAATAAACAGGAGAACGGAGAAATGAGGAAAACGGACATCATGCTTTTCTTTCCAGAATACAACTGCATCTGTGGATTTATTTACCACCAAAAATCATAAAACAAACAGTAGCAATGCATCTCCTTTTATCCCAGTCATTTTCTTCTTCAGTTACATTACCTTCAATATTCTGTTGCAATATCTGCTTCAATTCAAGTTCCAGTTTCTCATTTAATATTTAATCCTCCTTCCATTATCATTATTCCATAGTATTACCTTAACCAGCATAATTAAATCACCTTTAGTAATAAAAGGACACATATCACAGTATAACACTGTTCGGGTTTCATCACTGTTTGAAGTGCAATTATTCTTGTGCAAATTATAAGGTGCATTATAGCTTTTGAAGTGTTGAATAACAACAATTTTCATATATCTGTCTCACAGGCTACTTACCTAAAAGAAATGCTAATGCTACCCTGAATTAATCAGGACCAAATACTCTTATTTATGGCTCACAATCACTTAATTTTGTGTTTTTCAAGTTAAAACTCAAAACAGAGAGCACATTCATCTCAACTCTGAAACCCACAAAACACTTATAACAATAAACTGAAGTATTCACTTAAAACCGAAGTCTATTCTGTATAATTCTTATACCATGTGCTTAATAACATTGGCTGAGCTTCAGGCACAAAATGGCGGCTCCCGAGTGGCAGTTTCACTTTATTTTCACTCCATTCATACACAAACTACTCAAAACTCGATCCGGAAATTGTCTCAAAACTCACACAACACAGAATACTGTGTAACCCCGGTCTATGTAGCTGATTATTAACACTTTTAAACACTTTTAACAACCTGAATAAACAGGAGAACGGAGAAATGAGGTAAACGGACATCATGCTTTTCTTTCCAGAATACAACTGAGGGCGGAAGGCGGTCCGTCCCCTGTTCAGACCCTGGTGCAACCTCTCTGAAAGAAAAGTTCCTACCCTGTGATTTCCTCCATAATCCCGTTTTTCTTACTGGAATCATTCACAAAAATATTACCTGACCATATTAAAGTGTCCGCTTTCGATTAACATATATACAAAATGAATTACAAAACCATGAAATAAAAGGTCAGTTTGTTAAATACTTAAATTGGTCCACACTATTTATTGGGGGGTTACATTTACAACACAGTGGGCCTGATTTATCAACGGTTTGTGCAACATCATGAAAAAAGGCTCCGGCTGATCTATCAACAAGGCGCAGTGCGCATTGCACCATCGAACCTGCGGCAAGATGCATGCAATCCATTTTAGCGCTTTTGCCCTCGTTTCTGTAAGAACACGCAAAATATTGGGAGGAGAATAGGCAAAGAAGTAGGAGCTCCAAGTGCAGCGTGATTTACTAAGCATAAAAATGTTTGTGCCGGCTATTTTAGCGTCTATTTTTAGCACTTCTTAATTTTGCACTACCACATTCAATATGAGCTTATTATTGACAAACCAAAAATGTCATTCACATACAATATAACCTAAGAGTAATTAACACTCCAATGGCCATAAATGAGAGTTATGTAAATATTTACCTGTTTTTCTCCCAAAGACGCATAATAACTCACTGCTCTCTCATCACGTCTCCATCTGGTGAAGATGCGCTGAGTGCACATGATCCTGGTGGATCCTCATTAGTTTATCAAGTAGTGGTCTACCTTCCTGGAGTCCAAATAATAAAATGTAGTAATCATATACAATACCACAATGATAAATGGCATTATATATGATTTTTAAAAAACGAAATTCAGGCATGCTGCAGTTTTATTCTGTTTAACCCTGAAATACGATGTGTCCAGAGAGCAGCAGAGAGCAGTGCATGTACACCCCATGGATTATGTTTAGTACTGACAAACGAAAAACAGAATTCACAGCATCTTAGCCACATTTTTGTGCCAAAGATGCATCATGGATCCATACGTATTCATCCTCACTCTAGCCGTGGTACAGCTTGCATTAGCTGCCGGAAACTCTTCATTTGAATACTGCTTGCACCTGTTGAGAATTGCTCACGCAATCTTAGTAAATCACCCACAAATTAAGGACAACCCACTTGCAGAAATGTTTAGCATCGCACGCAATTTTGTGGTCATTATCAGGAATCTTGATAAACCAGCACCAGTATGTTTAAAATAGAAAAAAAAATCACAAGTTCTCCACCTAAAAATAGTTTTCTGAGAGTAATCCTCAAACGGAAACAAAGGCTGGGCACTTACAATCAATATAAATAATAAGGATAATTTAAAAGAGTGGGACAACGTCACAAACTTATGTTTTACTGTCCACAGTTCTGAACTGTGAGATGTGGGAAAGAGGCATTGTCCATGGTGCTGAACTAGCTCATTAGAAGACACGTGCAAGTCATAACAGATGATTAAAAAAGTTCAATACATATCTGAAAATAAAGTTTTCTAATTTTATATTTGAAATGCAAGTCAGAAAATCTTTATAAAAAGGCATACATGTTACAACAAATTTCTCATTATGAATTTAAAACAGCAGCATTTTTTAACAAACAAGCATTTAACATGAAAGCTCTGATGAAGTAATTTTCCGCATCGTTTGAAACAGAGCAAAATCAGTGAGAGGAAGTGTTAAGTCACTCATGAGCACAAAGTTAAAACTGTCATTTACCATCAACCTCATCTCACTACAATATTATCTAACCCTTTGCAATCAGTCATTATTTGAGTTGAATTGCCTCTGATGGCTCTACAAAAGTAAAAAAAAACAACAACTGTGTTGTGCCACAAGTAATATTTCCCATGTACTATATTTTTAAAGACTTGAGCTATTTTTTAATTGTAAGATTAGTTTTCGAACTTCTCTCAGACACTAAATGGCAGTAAAACGGTCATAATTATTAAGCTTTGAAACCACAGGGATTAATGCTTGAAGAAACAACTAGGATCTCAGTGCTGCTTTTGACACTGTCAATCTTACTATTCTCTTACAGAGTTTGACAGGTTTTTATAAAACTGTGAGAGTTGGTCATTTTGACAAATTAGTATTCAGACTACCTGACCACTTGTGCAAATATGCAGACATGTTCAACTTTAAGCACTGATTATATATATATATATATATATATATATATATATATATATATATATATATATATATATATATATACACTACCGTTCAAAAGTTTGGGGTCGCCCAAACAATTTTGTGTTTTCCATGAAAAGTCACACTTATTCACCACCATACGTTGTGAAATGAATAAAAGATAGAGTCAAGACATTGACAAGGTTAGAAATAATTATTTTTATTTGAAATAAGATTGTTTTTACATCAAACTTTGCTTTCATCAAAGAATCCTCCATTTGCAGCAATTACAGCATTGCAGACCTTTGGCATTCTAGCTGTTAATTTGTTGAGGTAATCTGGAGAAATTGCACCCCACACTTCTAGAAGCAGCTCCCACAATTTGGATTGGTTGGATGGGCACTTCTTGCGTACCATACGGTCAAGCTGCTCCCACAACAGCTCAACGGGGTTCAAATCTGGTGACTGCGCTGGCCACTCCATTACCGATAGAATACCAGCTGCCTGCTTCTTCTCTAAATAGTTTTTGCACAATTTCGAGGTGTGTTTTGGGTCATTGTCCTGTTGTAGGATGAAATTGGCTCCAATCAAGCGCTGTCCACTGGGTATGGCATGGCGTTGCAAAATGGAGTGATAGCCTTCCTTATTCAGAATCCCTTTTACCGTGTACAAATCTCCCACCTTACCAGCACCAAAGCAACCCCAGACCATCACATTACCTCCACCATGCTTAACAGATGGCGTCAGGCATTCTTCCAGCATCTTTTCAGTTGTTCTGCGTCTCACAAACGTTCTTATTTGTGATCCAAACACCTCAAACTTGGATTCATCCGTCCACAGCACTTTTTTCCAGTCTTCCTCTGTCCAATGTCTGTGTTCTTTTGCCCATCTTAATCTTTTTCTTTTATTGGCCAGTCTCAGATAAGGCTTTTTCTTTGCCACTCTGCCCTGAAGCCCAGAATCCCGCAGCCGCCTCTTCACTGTAGATGTTGACACTGGTGTTTTGCGGGTACTATTTAATGAAGATGCCAGTTGGGGACCTGTGAGGCGTCTGTTTCTCAAACTAGAGACTCTAATGAACTTATCTTCTTGCTCAGTTGTGCAACGCGGCCTCCCACTTCTTTTTCTACTCTGGTTAGAGCCTGTTTGTGCTGTCCTCTGAAGGGAGTAGTACACACCGTTGTAGGAAATCTTCAATTTCTTAGCAATTTCTCGCATGGAATAGCCTTCATTTCTAAGAACCAGAATAGACTGTCGAGTTTCAGATGAAAGTTCTCTTTTTCTGGCCATTTTGAGCGTTTAATTGACCCCACAAATGTGATGCTCCAGAAACTCAATCTGCTCAAAGGAAGGTCAGTTTTGTAGCTTCTGTACCGAGCAAAACTGTTTTCAGATGTGTGAACATGATTGCACAAGGGTTTTCTAATCATCAATTAGCCTTCTGAGCCAATGAGCAAACACATTGTACCATTAGAACACTGGAGTGATAGTTGCTGGAAATGGGCCTCTATACACCTATGTAGATATTGCACCAAAAACCAGACATTTGCAGCTAGAATAGTCATTTACCACATTAGCAATGTATAGCGTGTGTTTCTTTAAAGTTAAGACTAGTTTAAAGTAATCTTCATTGAAAAGTACAGTGCTTTTCCTTCAAAAATAAGGACATTTCAATGTGACCCCAAACTTTTGAACGGTAGTGTATATATATATATATATATATATATGTTATAATAACAAACTGAAGAAAAAAGGAGAAGACCACAGATGGAGCTTAACATTATTTATTAAAACAAACTAAGCCCCAAATTTTCGCTTCTTCCGTCATTCCCAAGTCATGCTCTGAGCCAAGACCGTATCACTGCAAATAATCACCACAAATGGTTTCACTCGGAAGATCGGGTACGGCTTTCCCGAGCACGGCGGGAGGACATGAAAGCTAAGGCCACGTCCACATTAAGCCGGATAATGCCTTAAACGTATAATTATTTAGTCTACACCCCCCTATCGTTCACACTAACCCGGCGTCGTTTAAGGTCTATAGCTATAAATAAGGTTTATAGGTTTATAGAAGCTGTTTATCTTCAATCTTCCAGGCACAAACTCATGTCGATGACTCAACATAAATTCCTGGGATTCCTAACATACAAAACTTTTACCTGATTAGAATGTTTGTATAATTGTATTTAAATGACTTTTCTTGTAAAGTGCATTGAGATGACATCTATTGTGATATATAATTAAACTAAATAAAATTGAATTAAATAAAAATTATTTTTCACTATGCTTTTTTCATTTAGGTCATAAAAAACATTTAATTTTGCAACGTTCTCCAGAGGTACATCCACAACGTGAGTCAGATTGAAGTTTAAATGTGGAACTGAAGTATGTTGAATGCAGAGGTTTGGCCAGTAAGTGCTTGGGATCAATAGTTCTGTTTCAGAACAAATTTTCTCCCAAGCTTTAGTTGTTAAACAGATCAGTAATAATTGGAATAAGGAAGTCATCATGAATTTCAGTAACTGCATATGACTTTCCTCCATCCACTTCTGACTGTCACCTCAAATCACAACTGGCATCTTAATGGTGAAATGCTGTGATTGTGTTTTCCTAGATTGTATTCTGGATTCTGGATTAAGGGACAACCTTAACTTTCAAGAACCTTCATTAACCTAATGGAAAAACAAAATATCACAATGTTATGTTGAAGAAAAGTAAAAAAAATCCCGGCTCTCGAGACTGTCAGGTGAAGATGATAAAATCCCTTTTTTCACACAAAATACAGATGTTCAAATGAAAAAAAAAGATATATTTCTGTATCCAGACATATTAAACTGCATGTACACATGGATCATGGAAAGTTTCAGCCCCTGTGTCTGTCAATACTCTCCAATGAGGATGCTGAAGATATATATCTATTCGCAATCATGGTGATCGGGTTTCTGCTGATTGGAATGGGCAGTTACTGGAACTACCGTAAAATGGAGCAACAAAGATCTGAAACACGGTCGAGATTGGTCACTGTTCTGGAAGCGATTGGACGGCTGAAGGAACAGCTGGATGCGTTGATTCGTACTGATGGGACTCAGAACCAAATGCTGGGGGAGCTGGGACGCAGAACAGACGCTGTAAGAGGCGATCTGGCCGGCGCTCTGGGACTCATCCGCAATTTGTCATCGGACTTGGAGAAACTGTCGGTGCGGATTGGGGCAACTGGAAATTAATTGGATTTGGAACTATTAATCTGGGAATTAATTTGGATTTGGAACTTGAACTACAATTTGGCTGAATTAGACTAAAAAAGAAACCACTGACAGACTGAAGGGGCAGAAAGGAATATTTGATATCTCCCCTGAAATCCAAACAATTTATATTTTGGCTCCCATGAAGACCTTCAACCTGGTTCTTATCAAATGTCCCTGAGAATAATATCAACAGAGTCTCCTCTCCCCCGTACACGTGCATCTACTGACGCACACACTGACATGGTTACACACACTCACATTCACACACACCGTCTCGCTGTCTCCTCATTTTCTCTCCTGCAACAGGAAGCTGGATAACAGCGCGCCTCGATGGCAGCGCGTTAACCTGTGGACTGGAGCTCATACCTGCCCATCCTTCCTGATGTGTCATTGTTAATGTCTGAATATGTGCTTAAATGTTTGTTGGTGTGGTTTTTTCTATCACCTGCGTTGTGAGTGCTGTACGGACCCACAACACAGTTGAGCGTTTTTTCCCACTCACCGTGGAACCCTCCCCTACCAAATGTTTACTTCTCTATGTTTCATAAACGGGAGCGCCGCTTGGTGGCTGCATGCCCAACAGTGACCTGGATCTGTTTGTTGTTGTTGTTGTTTGTAATGATCTTGGACAGGTTGTACTGTATCTGTAAATTCCTTGTATGCATCATACTTGTATGTGTCATACTTGGCGATTAAAGCTGATTCTGATTCTGATTCTGATTCTGATTCTGATCTGAACAATTTTTTAAAGATACAATCCAAATTAATTTAGAATGTAATACATA